>JADLZK010004192.1:0-12630 GCA_015847255.1 Hyparrhenia diplandra | reverse complement strand
AATAGATGGTTCTTCAACATCAACCACAAAGGGTTCATCTATGATGTCACATGTTGAACCAACATCCTTCTTGATGATTGAGCAAGCTCTATCATTCTTCTCTAAGAGCAAGGCATGGGCTTTTTGAAGCCTTGTATGAGCTAGCTCCAATTCCCCATGGTCTTCTTTTAGACCCTCATGGGTGGCCTCTAGCTCACTAAAGTTTTGCTCAAGAGTTTTTACACTCTTTTGCATAGCTTTACATTCCTTGTCCTTAGTCTTAAGCATGATATGAGTTTGCTTAAGCATCTCTAGAAGATCATCTCTAGTGGGTTCATATTCATCATCATCATCATCATCACTATCATATTTTACTTCATTAGCATTTAGTTCTTCATGCTCATGCAAGGATACCTTAGTGGCCTTAGCCATGAAGCATGAAGGTGATGAGCCGAAGAGAGATGACTTCTTGTATTGGCCAATAGCACTCATGGCCTTGGGCTTCTCTTCCTCTTCATCGGAGGAGCCATCACTATCCCAAGAACAAACAAAAGCACCATCATTTGTCTTCTTGAATGTCATGGTCTTGTTTTTCTTGTTTGTCTTGCCACCCTTGTATGCCTCCATCTTCTCTTTCTCTTTCTTGATTGGGCAATCGGCAAGGATGTGATAAGGGCTATCACACTCAAAGCACTTTCTTGGCTCTTCATTGCCCTTGGATGAATCATTTCTTCTTCTAGAGCCTTGCCCAAACTTCTTGCTTTTTAAGACTTTGCTAAATTTCCTCACAAACATAGCAAACTCTTGATCAATCTCATCAAGATTCACTTCCTCATCATCTTCTTCTTGAGCCTTGGACTTGCCCTTAGCCTTGGATGAGGTGGTGGCGGCCTTGAATGCCACAACCTTCTTGTTCTTGTCATCTTCCTTCTCTTCCTCATCTTCCATGCCATCGACTTGCTCATCGGTTAGCACTTCACCAAGCAAGTCACTAGGTGTCATGGTGTCCAATGCACCTCTAAAGAGAATCTTCCTCAACATGGCAAATCTCTTGGGCAAACACATCAAGAATTTGTGCCCAAAGTCTCTATCCAATGTCTTCACTCCTAGTGCCTTGAGGTCATTGACAATCACTTGGAGCCTATGGAATGTATCCGGTATGCTCTCATCTTTCTTCATCTTGAAATTCTCAAATTCACTTTTGAGAACATACAATTTGGCACTTTTTACCACCTTGGTGCCCTCATAGGTCTCACATAGCTTCTCCCATACTTCACTTGCCTTCTCAAGATCCTTGATGCCTTCAAATACCTTGACATCCATACCCTTGTAAAGAGTGCTCAATGCCATTGTGTTGCATTGTTTGTGAATCTTATCGGTGGGAGTGAGGTTGGTAGGGTCTAGGATGACAAAATCCTTCTCGGTCACTTCCCATACTTGGTCATTGATTGATCCCAAGTACATTCTCATGCATCTCTTCCAATAGTCAAAATTCATGACCCCATCAAAGAATGGAGGCTTTCCCCCAACATTGTTGAACACGATACTAGCCATGCTTCACACCGGAGGTTGTTAAGCCTTCTAAAATGGTGACCACGGCTCCGATACCACTTGTAAGGTCCTA
The DNA here is from genome assembly GCA_015847255.1 of Hyparrhenia diplandra. Taxonomy (NCBI): domain Eukaryota; kingdom Viridiplantae; phylum Streptophyta; class Magnoliopsida; order Poales; family Poaceae; genus Hyparrhenia; species Hyparrhenia diplandra. The sequence goes on along the minus strand of JADLZK010004192.1, from coordinate 11,027 downwards.
GATGGCTAGAGGGGGGTGAATAGCCTATAAAAATTTTCTACAAACTCAACTAAACAAACCGATTAGTATAAAACACGGCGTAAAGCGGTTTGCACTAGCTCTAGTGGTCTTGCAAGCCTTCTAGTGACAAGACTAAATATATCTATGATCTCTAATCCACACAAAGTCTATGTCACTACTCTAGCTAATGAGCAATCCTAATATGGTCCTTATGCTAGCAAGAACAACTACACAAAGCAAGTGCTAGCTCTCTACTCAAGGTAAACTAGGAAAGTAATGCAAGAGTGAGAAGCTTGTTATACCGACGTGTAGAGGATGTCAACCAATCACCGGGAAGAAGAAAAGCTATCAATCACACGAAGGTGATGATCCACACACCGAGACAATGAACAAGTCGATTTGTTCACCCGGAGTTCACTTGTACACCGACAAGCTAGTCTCCTAAGTGCCGACCAACACAAGGATGGTGTTTGAGCTAGGCGGTGCCCTTGCTAGCCTCAACACACCACTCAACAAGTGTGGTACCCAAGACACGAGCAATGTATTCCTTGCACTTTGTCTTCCCGACGAGGAGTGCGTGATCCTCTCACAATTTCGCCCGGAGGTGGCCAAGAAACAATCTCCTCTTCTTACCAACAACTCCACCAAATCACCAAGCCCAGCTAGGAGCGGTGTCACCAAGAGAAACGGAAACTCACCGGCTCACAACGATCCCCAAGTGCCTCTAGATGCAAGAACTCGATGCAATGCACTAGGATCAACTCTTCTCTCAAGAATGAAGCTCAAATCAAGAATGAGAGAGGAGGGAGGCTTGCTTGCTTGCTCAAAGGTGTTAGGAATGATTCAAATATCCAAGAGAGTAAGCAATGGCCGGCCAAAGGGGTATAAATAGGCTCCACTAAGAATAGGAGCCGTTGGGGAGGAGCATGCAATTCTGCGGGGCCGGCCCGGGGCCTTCGCCGACCGGACTCATGCATGAGTCCGGTCGATGAGTCCGGTCACAACCGACAAACCCAACATGCCCAATTTAGAACCCCTGTGCATGCGTCCGGTCATGCTTCCGGTGCATGCGTCCGGTCACTCCCCGAAATAGACCACGAAAACATGCTCTCTGTTATTTTGACCGGAACCACACACCGGTGCGTCCGGTCGATTCTGCATGCTTCCGGTCATGAGTCCGGTGCATGCGTCCGGTCGCCTCTGAGACGCGAAAATTCATCGTTGTGTTGCCGTTTCTTCGCCTTTGCTCCAAACCGACTTCCGTCACTTGTTTCTTGTTGCCGACACGTCGAAGAACACCCCGACACCATATGTTAGCATTTTTGAAAACATTTTCGACAAGGACGGAGTTAGCTCTTTAGGTTAGAATGCATGCATATGAATTTTGAACCTAAAGGCACATGAGGACCGATATGTACGATAAGTTTCCCCTCTTTATAGTACGGCTTATCGATCCTATAATCACCCACACCCTCTATGGTGTCTTGGGTGTGAAATCAAAAGCCCTATGGTTATACCTTTGCCTTGGGACCTTTGATCTCCAAACCACACCGAATTGGATGCTTGATCAATCTTTTGGATCACCTCGATCCATCCTCCATGATCAATATGCACCAACTCCGGCACGACCAATCTCCAATCTAGTCAAACACTTAGCATCGAGAGATTAGTCCTTAGGTGTCACTAATTAGCCAAAACCAAACTAGAGATCTTCACTGCCACGATTGCAGCCAGCGTCGCCGTTCTCCTCTGGGTTGCGCGGCATGGGTTTGGGTTACCAATACGGTGACCGTCCCCCGTGTTTCCAGCGGCTGGATTTCCCCAAGTTCGACGGGAACTCCGATCCCCTGGCCTTTATCAACCGCTGCGAGGCATACTTCGCCCAGCAGCGGATCGCGGCCGAAGAGCAGGTGCGGATGGCCTCCCACCACCTAGAAGACACCGCTCAGATGTGGTACCTCTTGGTGCAACAATTAGAGGGCACCCCCAAATGGCGGCGCTTCACCGAGCTCCTCCACCTCAGGTTCGGCCCTCCGGCCCTCAGCCATGATGAGGAGAAGCATAACCTGCAATCCCCCATTGTGGCCATGAGTCTGGCATAGAAGCTGGAGCTCCAGGAGCAGCCGGCCGCCGTCGTCACCGTAGCCTTGCCGGTGGCACCGCGTCTTCTCGTCCAGGGCTAGCTTGCTGGCGAGCCCCGCCCAACCTATGGCTTTGCGGTTCCGGCATCGCCTTCAAGCCGCGTGGACTTCACTTCACCGGGCTCCGGGGAGCAGCCGCCTACCGCGATCACCACGGCCTTGCCGGTGGCTCCGCATCTTCTCGGCCCGGGCTTGCTTTGGCGAGCCCCGCCCGCCTATGGCTTTGCCGGTTCCGCCACCGCCTTCAATCAGCGTGGTCTTCTCCTCACCGGCCTTCGAAGGCCGTCAAGATCGCCGCCGCCCCACGACTGAGATGGACGACCGCCGCTGCCAAGAAAAAGTTGAACTGGACGAGGCCGCGTTCGTGGTCCACACCAATGACCCGCTAATATCCCCGCATGCCATCCCCGGTGTCCGGCTTGGGGAAAAACGATGCCGGGCGCATCACCCTCGGGCGGCGTGTCCCTCCCGGCTCTGGCGGGCTCCGGCAGGCACACAACTCGTCGCCAAAGCGGCGGCCGCGGGGACTCCTCTCGCCTTCAGCCCGTGGCACTATGAAGATCACCGTCGCCAATGGGGAACGTGTGTCGCGTGCCTCGGCGTGTACCGCACCCACCTTCTCCATCAAGGGCCGCTGCACTTGCTCGAAGGATGTCGCCGGGTCGACCTCTCCAAACCTGCAGGGTCACCAGGACTGTTGGCTCTTGAAGAAGTTCGTCGGCACCCCTCCGACGCTGTCACCAACCTGGGCAGACATCAACGACGTCCTCAACCGGTCCGCATCATTCCAGCTCGAGGACGAGCTGATTCTCAATGAGAGGGGAGATGTCATGTGGAGCCAACAGCCACCATAGGCGTGCATGGTCAGCAGCAGCAGCCCGAGGAGGCATAGGAGTTAATGATCAGCTTTAGGCAAGCCCGAGGAGGCCTAGAGGTTAATGGCCTAGGCTGAGAGTGTTAGCTATTAATACCAGTCAAGAGGGAGTTAAGGAGTTAGAGTTAATGGCTGGGAGGGAATCAAGGAGCCAAGGGCGCCCGCCCGAGGGTCGGGCTCTTCTATTTATACCTTGTAATCAGCTTATGAGAAATCAAGCAATCAACAAGTATGAAGTTATCAGTCAATCTCTCAAGCTCTTGGCAAAGCATAAGGCCTAGTTATCCCTCTTATGAACTAAGGTTCACTACAAAATAGTTGGCAATATAAAGGACAAATAGACAATGCAAATGCTTGTGACTAAGCTTCACAAATTGGTCCAAATTTGCTAGTCGAGAAGATTTAGGAAATAGTATACTTGAATTGAGCAATTGGAGTCTTGGTCTTCCAAAGACTTGTAAACACTTGTGCGCTTTGGTTATTTTGGAGTCTTGGTATATTAGATCATTAGGGGCATAAATGGTGCAGCATCTCTTTTAAGCATTTATCTAAGTTCCTGTCCTTCTTTGGGATTAGTCGAATTTATGCCATTGTCCCTTGAGCTCGATGTATACAACTGCTTGCTTGCAAGTGTGATCAGATATGATTTGCAAAAGCTTTGTTCCCTTATCGGTTGGTCATCTTATTACCTCCTTGAAGACACTCGAACTAAGTCATTTGCCGATTTATGCATGCTTGAAGGATTACCTTCCCAACAACTTCATGAGTTGAGATTGGTGCTAGTTCCAAAGCTCTCAACCAAGTATATTTCACACTTCGTTAGCGCCGTAATGCTCAATGACAAACATCTCCACGTGCACTATATTTCACAGATTCCGATCGGAAAGGATCGGTGGGTGGAAGCATGGCCTTGGTTACAAAGTTATCTCAACTGAGAGGGGAGGGTTTAGATCACATAGACAACAAATTTGTCCAATGTGGGTGTCCCAATTTGTTGTCTTTACCAGCACTACCAACTTGTATTCGGTGAATATGAGTGGAAGACTGTGAACTCTTGAAGCAGGTGGTTTCTAGGCCGGTGGTTTCCAGGCCAAAATGCCTGGGCGGCCTAGGCATTTCTGACCACCGCCGCACCGGCATTGCTCTCCGCACTCGTTGGGTTTGGCTTGACCGGCGCGCGGGCAGGCGGCCGGCCACCTCTGAGCGGGAGGTTCTGGCTCTCTTCCAGGCTGCGACACAGTTCACCGTGGGCAATGGTGAGTACACATTCTTCTGGACTGACTCCTGGCTGGACGGGGCCGCCATTCGTTCCTTTGCACCAAATCTGTTTGCGGCTGTCTCGCCTCGGAGATGGGGGACAACGATGGCCCAGGCTTTGCTAAACGATGCTTGGATCCGCCACATCAGGGGGGCGGTCACGGCTGCTATGCTGGACGAGTTTGGGGAATTTTGTGATTTCCTCGAACTAGTCCAGCTCGACGATCGTCCGGACACCTTCTCCTGGAAGTTTACTGCAGACCACTACTACTCGGCTGCATTGGCTTACGGCGCCATGTTCCTGGGCTCCTCCCCGGTGCTTGGGGCCAAGCAGCTGTGGAAGGTGGCTGCCCCACCAAGGGTCCGGTTATTCTTATGGCTCGCCACACACGGTAGGTGTAGAACGGCGGCACATCGACACCGCCACGGACTTCAGGATTCTGACCGCTGCATCTTCTGTGACCAAGAGGCCGAGACGATCCACCACATTATCTTGGGATGCTCCTACTCCCGGCAGGTATGGCACATCGTGCTCGAAAGACTACAGCTCCTACCCGTTGTCACGGTTTTAGAGGAGGATTTCTTGGAATGGTGGCTACGTACGAGGAAGCTCATACCCAAAACTGTATGGTGCGGCTTCGATTCAGTGTTCTTCCTTGTGGGATGGCTTCTATGGAAGGAGCGCAACGCAAGGACGTTCGATGGCAGTGCGGCCACACCTTTGGAGCTGGCAGCATCGATCAAGGAGGAGGCCTCGGCGTGGTGCTTGGCCGGCAACAGGCGCCTCGCAGAGCTGCTAGCTTGGGCTGGACTGTAGTGTTGCTCTCTCTTTCTTTTAGTCGCAAGCTTTTCACAATGTAATCCTATGTTGTGGATCCAGTAGAAATTGGTCTTGCTTCGGTAACTTGTGGTTACCATTCCTAAACTTTCTTTAAACTTTATTCTGCTTAATGAAAAACGTGCAACGGTGTGGTCTCAAAAAAAAAAAAAAAAACTCTTGAAGCAGGGCTGCCATCCTAATTGTGAAAGCTGGTTACACATTGCCCACACACGTTGGAAGGAAATAGAATGAATTGATTTTTCAAATTCTCAGAGAAATAAATAAAGGTAAAGCTTCTAACAACAATGAGTTGACATGGATAATTTGTTTCAGTGACATATCCATTTCAGTTAAGTTTACTACATTCAGTCTATTTAATTTTGATAACTCAATGTTCCATATCAATATGCTCAGGTTATATGTTCTTTACGGTGGACACAACCACCTGAAGTGCTTCATTGATTTTCAGAATCTGCAATGACAAGGCAATAACATCTACCGACTTTTTCTGCATACACTCAGTCTTCCCCCTAATTGTAGGATGTGTTGAAAAGCCTAGCTCTTTGACAGTAAACAAGGCTACTTAACATATGGATGTACTTATTGTTAAATTAATTATTTCCTGAATGGAAAGGGGCTGAGAAGCCCACCGGCCTGACACCGTTTCCATTGCAAAGTGCTACAAATAGCACAGCATGTTTGGCAGTTGGAACCAGGATTTTTATGTTAATCCTAGCTAATTATAACATACTAGGTTCGTGGCCCGTGCGTTGCTACGGGATAGCGGATAGCTAGACTTCTATAATAAATGCATATGGATCGCACGATAAAATAATAATAAGGAAAACCTAAATATTGATACTAAAGTTAATGGGGAAATCAAGGAGAATGCGTTGCCGCAAACTCACAAACTCTATTGTATAGACATGATGGGGAAATCCTTTTTAATGACATTGAATTAAATAAATATATTAAAAAACAAAAAGGAATTTTATGCCTCGCTACATAGAAAAACAAGTATTTCACAAACTGTCACTCTTAAATTATATTCTGATGTTTTCCTTTTAAACAATTAGTCAAATAAATACTCCACTAATCACCATACAATGGAAATATATACTATAACTTCTGAAATTTCTTTTGACTAAATTGATTTGTAGTTTATGGACAGAGTAATGATGGCCAACTATCAAATTAAGATCAAATGCCTTGACCTATGCAAATTAAGATCAATTTCTTTTTCCCTTATCAGTAGAAAAATTAGTCAACCAGATTACATCCATTACAACCTAAATCACCTAGCACATGACTCTTCTATGGTAATTCTAATTTTCACAGAAGAAAACAAATACATCCATCTACGATTAGTGTTTCCATCTGACAAACATACAAAAGTTTAGATAATAGTTCAGACATCTGATTTCCTAATTCATATAGGAGAAAACAAATACATCACGCTAGAGAGAAAGTAGGAAGGAGGGAGAAGTGGCATGAACTGAGGAGGCACAGTGGACAGTAGGAACCGGCACGACACGACGTACCTCTCGCCGGTGACGTGGTGCTTCAAGAGGACACCACGCCTGCTGCCGCGGCGACTGCGCCCTGTCCGACTTCGGTTCGGTTATTGAGGTCAGGGCACTCGTCACGTACGTGCCGACGTCTCTGGTGGCACGTACACTGATCACACGCTGAATAGGGTCGTCGAGTTAGCGTGGGCAGGTCATTGCGTTGAGCGGGCATGACTCCTGTGACATACCTGGTGCCACGCGCGATGGCGGTGGTTCGGGCCGCGACGGTGCTTTGGGGGCAATGGCGGCGATCACGGTGGCATCAGATGACGTCGGATCGTCGGGTCGGCGGCGTCAGTGCGTCACGGCATCAAATGGAATCGGATCGTCGGGATATGGCAAGGTCTCACGGCAGCATGGTCGGGCGTTTTTTTTTTTGTGCGAGGTGCACTGCGTTGTTGGCTCCATTCCTTTCCCTTTATTTATTTCCTTTCTTTTTTTCCCTTCCTTTTCACAACCAAGGTGCATTTATTTCCTTTCTTTTTACCAAGGGACGTAGCGGACGGGAGGGGGGGCCACTCCGTTGGCTCCATTCCTTTTTATTTATTTCCTTTTTCCCCCTTCCTTTTCACAAACCAAGGGGCATTTATTTCCTTTCTTTGTATTTCCTTCCTTTTCACAACCATGGGGCATAGCGGAGGGGAGGGGGTCACATTTCTTTCCTTCCTTTTCTGTAGGCGCAGAGGGTTGGGATCGCATGGAGAGAGGCGACGGACAAACCAACGATTGTCGCATCAAAAAATAGTCTTCCTTTTGTTCTTTTTATGTTGTAGAGATATGCAATTCAGTATAATCCATATTCAAAATATGAAGTATACTAGTACGTATTCTCCAAGAAATTCGGCGTACAAACAGAAATTAATCAAAGACACTATATTTGACAACAGTGGCGATGTTTATTGGTCAGATGGAAGAGATGGCCAGGTTCCTCAAAATAGTTACTGTATTAAAGTTCACCAATTCAGTAATGACAAATAATTGATCTTTATTTCCATATAACACGCATTGTATGTTGGGCATGAAAGCTAAAATAGTACTAATAAATGCAAACGGAAGAAAACATGATTGTCTTCTTGAGAAAAATAATGCACTCAGATATCGTATACAATGCATTTGAATTCGACTAAACTTTTTTTTAGTCCTAAGGACTAATAAAAAAAATCCCTGCAAGAGAGTCTTTTAGAGGCTAATAGAGGAAAAGTCTCAAAAAAATCCCTCCTATTTGGTTTGGTAGGAACTAAAAGAGACTTTTTTAGTCAAGAACTAAAAAAATCCCTAAACCAAACAGGATAACTTCCACCCGATTCTAAGTTCTGACCGCAGTTCTCTGTCCATGGAGGTGAATGGCGGCCAGTGGAAAATGCGTATTTCAGTTCCGTGATCAGTGCTCACCACCGGCGACGATCTTTGTAGGCACGATAAAGAGGAAACGATCAGACCGATGCGCAGCGGCCGGAGACGGAGAACACGGAGAATCGACACGGCCGGGGAAGGAGCACAGCAAGCGAGAGCCACAACGACGAGACGGCAACGGAATTCTGCCAAGGGCGTCGGGCGACTGAGCGAGGAGGGCCTCTTTTGATTTACTTGGACCTCTTCTTGATTTTTGTTGTGGGCTTTGGGCGATATCTAGGGGACCTGGGCCCTTGTGGCCTGCACAGAGGCCCTGGTGACTGCCTGCCTGGGCTATCAGGTGCACGCACTGTTAAGCTTCAATGTCCATGATCTTCTACCAACACTTTTGTATAGCTTTATCAAATTGAGGGCCTCTTTTGGAACGCAGGAATTGCCAAGCAACTTTACAAGAATCAGTTTATTTTTATAGACATACAAACCGGAAAGAATCCCGCAATGCAAAAGGGAAGAGTTTAAGATATATAAAATCAAATCAATGCTACGAAGTTTGGACTCCAAAGTACTTTTCCTACAAGCGGTGGAGCAGAAAGGAAGAGTTTATTGGTGCATTTGGGAGTGCTCCGCAGAGTGGATTCTCAAAGATAATCACTCCCTAGCAGCTAAACATATTTTTTAGCAAGCAGTAACTTACTGATTAAACTATGAAGTGATTCTCCGAAAGAGAGCTAAAAAAAAGTAGCTTCTCCTGATTCTGTAAAATGGTTCTCCATCATGATTTTGAGAGTTATGCTAAGCCACAAAATCACTTCACCAGAGAATCAGGTAGTACAGCCCTACCAAACGGTGATATATCTGTGATCTATCTAAAAGTTTCTCTTTTTCTTTTGCTACAAATTTACTAAGAGTGTTCATCAATTGGATAGCAAATCAGTTTTCATCAAACTGAGATATCAAAAAAAAAAAAAAGATGAGTTGACTTACTGAGATATCCAAAAAAAAAAACTGAGATATCCAAAACCAATGTGCGCATATGCATTTTTTAGGATAATATATGGGTACATGATTAATACTAATACTAATTCCGAATGAAACACGTAGTGACTACGATCACTTGAAGTCAACAGGTTTACAAACAAAAATCTTTTGTTTCCGTATCCTGTGGAGAAAGAAGTATGTTGCCGAGAAAGAATACAAAATTACAACGCTCCAAGTGTTTGCAAATGGGTTCCCGTGCCAATGACGACCTGGACCGTGATCCGGCTCAAACAATCGATTTCCGTACAGTATTCTGCAAAGGCATAGGCATGGTGTCATCATGTTGACGATCAAGAACAAGATCAGCTCCAACAATGGTAATGGCAAATCTGCGATGTCACTGAATCAAATTTGAACTAATGGCGGTGGTTGGAGTCCACATGAAAACGAATTCACTTGGTGTGGAAGAGCTCCTCCATGTCCTCGAGGCTCCGGCCCCTGGTCTCCGGCAGGCAGGCGTAGACGAACACGAACGACGCGGCGGCAATGGCAGCGTAGAGGTAGAACGCGCCGGCCATGGTGATGCCCTGGTAGAGCGAGATGAAGGTCATGGTGACGACGCCGCCCATGATCCGGTTCATGGCGGTGCCGAGCCCAGCGCCCTGCCCGCGCAGCCGGAGCGGCAGGATCTCGGAGCTGTACACCCACGCCAACGGGCCGAACCCGACGGAGAAGGCCACGACGAACGCCACGACGGCCGCCACGCTCACGGCCGCCACCGCGGCGTCGTCCTTGGCCCCCGCGAACGCTGCGAACAGGGAGCCCAGGACGAGCAGCGCCGCCGTCATGCCGCCCGTGCTGACCAGCAGCAGCGGGCGGCGCCCGACGCGGTCGGCCAGCGCCATGGCGACGAGGATGGATCCGGCCTTGGCGACGCCGAAGAGGACGTTGAGGCTCAGGAGCAAGGTGTTGGACGTGACGCCGGCCATGGCGAGCACGCGCGGGCCGTACAGAACCACCGAGTCGATGCCCGACGCCTGCTGGAAGAACTGCAGCGTCAGCACGATGGCCAGCACGCGCCGGACGCCGGCCTTCGTCGCCACCTGCTTCCACGCGCCGTTGCCGCTGGTGCTGTTCATCACGACCTCCTCGATCTCGAGCAGCCGCTGCTCGGCCTCGGCGGGCGTGTCCGACGTCTTGTTGAGCACGGCCTTGGCCTCGGCCACCCGGCCCTTCATGGCCAGCCACCGCGGCGACTCCGGCATGGTGAGCACCCCGGCCGCCAGGAACACGGTGGGCACCACGCCCACCGCGAACATCACCCGCCACGACAGGTGCACGGGCAGCCCCGAGAAGGCGAGGTTCGACACGTAGCTCAGCATCACCCCGGTGTTGATAAAAATCTTGAAAAAGAAGCAACATTTCCGAGAAATCAATACACAGTTGCGGCAAAATCTGATGAATTTCAGAAAACAGAGAGACATAGGCCAGCGCACGCACGGCAGGTAGAGAGCAGCTTTGCTTAATTACCTTAATTACAGGGAAGCGTTTCGCAAAAAAAATTACCTCAGGAAGCGAGGTGAGGAGGCCGCGGGATGACGCCGGCGCGATCTCGGCGGCGTAGACGGGCGCGATGACGAGCGCGTAGCCGACGCCGACGCCGGCGACGAAGCGGCCGACCATGAGCACGGCGTAGCCGCCGGCAAGCGCCATGGCGAGCGGGCCGACGAGGAAGAAGGCGTTGGCGAGCACGATGGTGAGGCGACGGCCGAGCCGGTCGGAGGTCCATCCGGCCAGCAGCGCGCCGACGAGCGAGTAGATGCTGATGGCACCGGCGAGCACCTCGATCTGCGTATCCGTCACTCCGAGGTCCTCCGCCATGAAGATCTGCGCACCGCTCATCACCGCCACATCTGCCGCGCGCGGCGGAACACACAGGCATGGCGTGTGTGAGGAGCTGTTCAGCGTACAAAGCACAGGTACTATCTACATGCGTATGTATGTATGCAGAGACGCTAATGGAGTGAGCGAGGGTA
>JADLZK010004190.1:0-163930 GCA_015847255.1 Hyparrhenia diplandra | reverse complement strand
CTGCTGGAGCAAACTCAAATGGAATGAGATGGAGGTTTTACCCAAGGAGCTCCAGCAGTAACAGCACCAGTGTCGTCCCAACAGTTGTCTTGAATGCTGTTGGGTGAACTCAGGACAACAAGAGGCAAAGCTGCAGTCGCATGAGGACGAGCAGTATGAGCAAGGCAGGGCAGAGCAGGGGAGCACGAGAATAGCTTTTTCTGCTGGAGCAGAGAAGCACAGATGCCAAGGAGAATCATGGCCAAAGTGTCTGTAGTCGCTGGCGTTGGGAGTCCAGAGAGACTCAATAACTTGACAGACAGCTTAGGTTACAGATGATGTATGTGGGCTGGATTGGTGGGCTTAACAGCCTGGCAGCCAAATCCTAGAAAATGTCACATTTAGGTTGTGAATTGCAAAACCATGCCATGAACCCAACCAACCACGCATTCTGGTAACTATGGTATTACTCACAGACCAAAAACATTCATCTAGAGCACTTGAGAGAACTATTTATGTTTTAAATTGAGAATAATAGTAAGTATTAATGCATCACTGGAGAAGATGTCTACAAACAGCATCACAACTTCACAATCATATAGGCTTCATTTGTGTGGTAATAGAGACGTTAACAGATAACAAATCTAAAGAATATCACTAAAGCAAACCCTTCAATTACAAATAGGATATTGTTGTAAGACAGCAAAAGGATGTGAAATATACTCACAGCATCTTCAGCAGAAACAACTCTTTCCTTCTTAGTTCCTGGGCCAAGGATGCCACCCTCATCAAGATGCTCTGAGCTTGAAGCATGGTCAATCCCCAGTTTTTGTTACGTTTTGGTTTGAATTTGTAGGTTGGCAATGCATCTATTAGCTCTTGAGTAGCTCCTCTATTTTGACCCAAATCTTCTTGAAGGCGCAAAACAGAAATCAAGCACGGAAAGCAGCAGCATATTGCTGCACACATGATAAAGGAATGGCATATCCAACACAACTAAGCGAGGAATGCCAAACATAACCTGGTGAAGGAGCAGTCAGTTGTGAATTCAACAGACTAAAACAGAAACAGAGAGTCATGCAGATACCTGTACATATTGGGAGCGTCCTGAGCATCTGATGAAATACTGCTACCACCAAAATCCACATTGCCAACAACAAACCATACAGCAAAGAAAACAGTCAACGGCTCTTGAAGTGATAAGCCAGCACACACTAAGCCTGTAATGCATAATCACTTCAGAGTTAAGACTAACAATGTTCATTTCCAATTTCCTGATAAAGCTAACTGTTATATATTGACCCTCAATTCTTCAAAGATGCTTCACTAGACAATCCTTTAAAACTCACTTTACTGAAACTATCAAACTTCCAATTTTCAGGCTTAACACTGAATAAAGTAAGATATGTCATGATCCCTATTATGCGTGTGCTTTTAATCAAACACAAGAACAAAAGGGATCATTCTTCTACAAAGCTAATGATGCTTCTGAAGTGGACATATTTAGTTTGTTGTTTTTCCTCTACTAAATATGAGAAGACCCTAACTATATACATGATGATGTTACAGGATAAGGTGGGAATGACCATGTCATGTTATATGCTATCTAAGTACAAAAATCAAAATATCCAAAAAAAAAATAGATGGCTCCAGAACACGCGGAAGATATTGCAAAAAACTTGACTCAAGATTGTATAGATGTGTTGCAGAATCCTTCCATTGGTACTTATTATACCTAAAAATGACAAACATGACTCAAGAAATTGAATGTCCCGTAATTTGTGCCCTTGAAATTTTTGGTGACTCTATGGCACACTAAAAATCGGTACATTTATGCAACCACAGTTTAAACTGTATTTCTTTTTTTTTCTTGGCCCAATTCAACTAAAAGCAAATTAAAATGAGTAATGGAGTATGGAGAAAAAGAAAAGTATGTGTAGAAAGAAATCATAGAATAAATAAAATAATGTCCCTGAAAAACAACGCTTACCTCGTAAACTAAGCAAAACATGTACAGAAACCAATAAGTTCATTTGCTTCTATTTTTTTTCCCCCATTTACGCTGCTTTCCTCTTTTAATTGATTGCATTGCATTGCATCATGGACCATTAGACTTGTACCATTGGTTGAGATAGGCTATAACAAAGCCACAAAACTAGCTATTTTTAGTCATTGCACTGGTTGATGTCTCTAATGAAATTATCAGGTTGTTTTTAATGACTGGTATATGCCATCCACGTGGCATGGGAACACCACATCTCAATATGCATCTACAACTTATATATGATAAAATAACCTGTCATAATAATCTTTGGAACCATCAAGAGAAGTCTTGATTTACTCAAAACTTTGTCCCCCTATTTGTAAATTTTTAAATAAATAACAAATAATGTTAAGTAAACTTCAGAATTTCTCAACATAAAGTAATTTTGACACCCTAGTGATAATAACCTATTCAATTGAACTAACAATTTGTTCACTCATCTACCAGGTTTTTCTTATAAGTCTTGTAATGAATTATAAGACTCACAAAACATAAAGACTGAGAAGAAGCACTGCACATCTAGTGGGCTCAGGATATATTCTAGTTGGAAAGTGGCGCTGGACCAAAAGTTACCTTGAGGCAAGAAATTGCGATACATCCAAGGCGCAAGACAACACCACTGGTGTACGATGGTTCGCCCTTCCATGACGGAGAGGGAGTCAAAGTAGGATATGTTGTAGGTGGCTGCTGAGGCTCTTGGTCCAAGCGCCCATTTCGATGAACATGCAGCCAATAAACAAGAGGAAGACTGGCAATGCAGCCAACTGTATACCCACTATCCATGCGAACAAAGGAGCATGGGGTGTTCATGTCTTGAGAAGGCGAGGATGACAATAGCAGCTACAACCTGAGCAATGTACAGGACAATTTCAAACGAGATCCACAGACCAGAATTCCAAGGACTTCTTCCATGACCATATATACTATCTCTTCTGGAAAAGACAAATTTCTGGAGCTATATGCGGTTGGTGATATTGATGGCTAAGACTCTGATGGACGGGCTTTGTGTGCTTGTTGATGGCCTATCTTCTGATCGCGGTTCATCCGGAAACTGTACGTAATCTTGATGACTGGTTGACGCCGGCGCGTTTCCCCATGTGCTACACTTATAACATGCTTCATGTACATCATCACAGCAATCGTGCTCCATTAATAACTTGGATCAATCAATTTCCAGCTTAGTTCTTATGCCAAAGGGCACTACCATAGTCATTATGGCCAACCATCTGTAAGCGCAATAACGAGTTTCTATCTTTCTAACCAGATGGTGCCGCCGGCCATCATATTAACTAAAAACAGATGTCTGAAATGTTTGGTCCTCAATAACAATCTACTGAACTTTGAGTTGTGTGCTAGGTAACTTGGTTTTGCTTCACGGAAGATCCCACAGAGGTAGCCTAAGCTACAAATTCGAAACAAAAAGGATTTCTCATGTACCTTTTGTCATATATATGCACACAAAGATGGTGTAGTCATTCATAAATATATAAAAAAAGATAAAGTTTATTGCGTGTGTGTGTGTGTGTGTGTGATAGGGGTGAGCTGGGATTGGTAGATATCATTAGAGTCTATTACTGTGAAAGGCCAGAATTTATGAGTTTAATCTATTATGAAGTGTCTGACGAAAATCATAACCGTAATTTGGTTTCATGCTGATGCTGAGCCGACCGGGTAAAGGCCCGATAATATATATATTTGCGAAAGGAAAAATCGAAATTACTGGACATGAATTAGTATACATGTATGCATTTCTGTATTAGTTTCGAATCCGAATACAAATAGCCAAAACAGTTTTAGCTTAGGTTTAGGTATTGGTTTGTCTCTGAAAGGTATAGAAGAGGGGAGGGTGAGCATACCTTTGTGGGTGCGGGTGCTCGTCGCCGGCGAATACCTAGGCACGGCGCCTGGAGCAGGGCCGCGGCGGCGGTCACCCAGAGAAGGGATAGCGCCCGCGCGCGGGGTGAACGGGTGAAGAAACGCAGAGGGGGTGATTCGATGGTAGAAATTTGCCTGGGCGGAGCGAGAGCAGGTGTGGTGGATGCTCAGCGTCAGCGTGCCTGCCCACGAGGAGGAGAGGGAATGGAGGAGGAAGGAGGGCAGAGCAGCGGTCCTTTTCACACCGACCCCGGATGACGTGACATGAGTATGTGAACGGGTGGCCTGGTGTATGCGTCTTAGGAGGGATGGGGTGCCTCTGCTCACCTCGCTTCGAGCGAGCACCAAGAACGTGTCGGCCATGGCGATTTTCACAATCTTTATATGTTGTTTTCTTTTGACAAATTGTATATGTTTCTTTTGTCTCTTCTCTATACATTTTTTTTAGTACAAAAATGAAAGGCACGCTGTACTTGCACGCGTATCACCCGCTCGTAAGATTCTTGTTCCACGTGATTCCATGAATTACAACTATTCACACCGCTCACACCAATAATTTATATATACATTATACAATAATTATATGTGCCAAAGATTTATCAATTATTTTCGAAAGGGCTTGTAATAACTTTTGCACCACAGCCCTAGATTTAAACCCAAAATCTTGTTTATTCCTCAAAAGATTTTGGAGTTAAATGAATGAGTAAAATACACCCTGGGTGCCTGAACTATTCTATGGGTGCTTAGATAGAACTTTAAAACGTAACAATTAGGTACTCAAACTATACATGGATGGGAATGGATAGATGCTCCCAACTCACATAACAGCCAGGATACTCAAACTATTTACGTTCATCACCAACAGTCCAAACTTGGCCCACGCAGACAACCATGTGTATCTTTATCTCTAAAGCTAAGATGCATTACAAGTCATTGTCTATTCAGGACAAAGTCTCCGTGCAATTTCTATCTCCCGATCACAGTAGGCAATCATTCCACTTTTTACCCCCACTTGCTAATTCTTTTGACATGCAAAGATGCCACCTCACCATCCAACTAACACCTCACTCAGCATGCCACCAGCCCAAAATTTAACTAACCCTTCCTTTGTGCCACGTCATCAACATGCCCCACATGTCTATGAGCATAAAAAGATAATAACTCATGAACCAAAAATAAATCATATTCTGATTACACCATTAAATTTATTTTAATAAATCCATTAAAACAAGATCTCACATGTATATATTTTGACAAAATTATAAGTGGGACCCATTGATATAGAGAAAAAGAAAAAAAAAAAAGAAAAAGAAGAAAGAAAAGAATAGGAGGGTGATAGTAATATTGTAACTCATAGAATCCTCCTTCGTGACTCACGACAAACGCCACGAGTCCACTAGTTCCTAAGAGCCAAAGGTGTAAACCCTTTTTGCCGCCATCAACACGACATCCAACCCCAGCTCTCTTGAGCGATAATCATATCATCATCCTCGTTGTGTTATGGCCTTCTGCATTGTTTGCTGTCTTGCTCTTTGCTTACACCATTGCATCATCATTTCCCTTGGGATTTTCTTGTCAGCACAGTTATCGCTGGAAACGTGGATATTCTCTCACTAACGGCGAAACTGGGAGGGCCGGGCCGTGCCCCTCCCTAAACAGAAAAATAATTAGCGACTCTTAGTCACAAAAGGCCAAATGATTACCGGCAGTGTTGATTACCAGCAGCCCCAAGTGTTGGCCCACGTACGCACGTTGCTCTGATGTTTCTTTCTCCATGCGCGTGATGCGTCACGGTCGAACGGCCGCCGCCGGCGCGTTTTGACGCGACGAGAGTCAGCAACCGGAGATTGATATCTTGACGGCGCGCGGCACCGCGGCAGGTGTAGACGGCGGCACAGCAACGACAGCGGATCGTTGGGAACCATGGAGCAAAAAACGTGGCCGACTCTTCTGATGGCCCTCCGGTAAGAAACCTTATTTCCCTATTCCTAATCTTAAATTATTTTGACGATGTTATTCCAAATTCTTGTAGAATCCCACGGCAAAGCCTAAAAGAAAGATAGGGTCACGACACTTTTTTTTTACTTACAACAAGACTTTTTGGGCAAGGGCAAGATCAAGATAATAACAATAGGGTTGATCAAAATTCTAAATCATTAGAAGGTGAATTAGAAGAAGGTCCAGCTCCACCTAAAGTTCAGAGATTAAATTCAGATGCTAGTGTTCTGATTGTAGAACGTTACGTGTCCAAGTTGGGAATATCTAACATGAACAAGATCAAGCTCGCAGAAATGAACAAGGTATATTGCTCACTTTTTACAAACTATTCGCTTTTGTGTATTAGAATTGCATAATTAATTACTATAGTTATGACTACCTAGCTAAAATATGCTTGCATGTATAAAAATTTGAAACGAATTATTAAATTCTTGAACCGACGAATATAGTATCCCCCTATTTGTCCGTCGGTTCCGCCATCTTGTCTCGCCATTACCGACAAGAAAATCGGTTGGCTATATGGCTAGGTTTGTTACCTTAATGAATACTACTAGGCTAGCCCAATCTACACAGCAGAGCAAGGAGGCTTCCTAAGCATTAAAAACTACAAAAACAAAGGTTATTATAGTGTTTTTTTGTATCAATCTATATTGTAATGTTGTGAAGTCATATATGACTAATAAAGACTAGGTTGAGCAAGCACCAATTTCCACTGGTAAGGAATTTATTTTCTTTGATTTTTGTCTGCATTATGTGAGGAAACAAATAACATCTTCACAACTTATTGACAATGCTACTCACAAAGCAAAGAAAAAATTAAACAAAGAAATAGTAAGGAAATTACTTCAAGACAGAAGGAGGGCCCCTTTCTTGAACTAAAATTTAACATAACATTGCTTGATATATAGAAGAACAAAACAACAATGAAGATTATCGTCCCTCCACATTCGTGAGAGTAAGGGAATTCACAGAGTTATCAGTTCTATCTCTTGTTATCTCCATATCACTACTCCCATGTCCATAGTGCCCTGGGTTATGAGGTGGTGGCAATGTAGTGCTTCCATTCTCCAAGGCAGACACAACAAATGACATAACTGGCCTATCATCAGGGTTTTTCTTGGGCACACAAGAGTGCTATATGACTACAAAGTAACACTTCATCAAATGAACAAGTATCAATAATACAAGAGTCTGCCAAATCTTTTCCCTTCCCTTCATTCCACATATTCCATGCCTAAAACAACCAAAAGAATTATTTGAGTTGTGATAATTATAATGATTTCAATTGCAACTATAGACTACAATGGCTTGTTAATTTAGAACTTTGCAGAAGTCATATACTCACATAGATCATAAGGTTGGGAAAGTTCTTGATTTTGTTAAAAGTGCTTCTCCTTATACCGTTACAAGCTCCAATATCAAGACACCAAAGCTATAGACATCAGACTTGATAGAGAAGACTCCTTCCATTGCATATTCAGGAGCCATGTAGCCACTATTTCAACCATTCACATCTAAAAGTTATTACAAAAGGTTGAATCTAATCACATTAATTATGAGCAATTAATTAAAGTGTATACTTACTATGTTCCCCCACGACTCGTCGAGTATTTGCATTTTTCTGGTTTGTCACTGAAGATCCTTGCCATGCCAAAGTCTGCTATCTTGGGTCTCATCTCTGCCGAAAGCAAAACATTGGCAGCTTTGAGATCTCTATGAACTATGGTCAATCTTGAATCTTGGTGCAAGTAAAGAAGTCCTCTTGCAACCCCCTTTGATTATGTTAAATCGCATTGGCCAATCTAGCAACACTTTTCTTGAATTATCTGTTTACATGTCCAAATAAAAGCATTGCCTGTAAATGCTTGTTATGAGAAGAATAAACATATACAAGTTATGATGTGTATTATCATCAAGGCATACCGAAAAGGGTAGCATCTAAGCTCCTGTTAGGCAAATACTCATATATCAGGATCTTTTCGCCACCCTCCACGCTGCAACCAAGCAGCCGGACCAAATTTCTATGTTGCAATTTGGCAATCAGAATAACTTCATTCCTGAATTCCACAGTTCCTTGTTCTGAATCTTTACTCAGCCTTTGATAGCAACTTCCTGACCACCAATCATGGCCTTCGCAAATACAAGAAAAAAGATTAGTCTGTCATATACATGGACAATTCAATCTATCTAATCAGGTAAGCCGGACTGATATGAGAAATTTATTAGAACTACTAAATGGAGCCAAATTACCTTGTACACTTTACCAAAGCCTCCTTGTCCAATCTTATACGCCTCCGAGAAATTATGGGTTGCCGCCTCAATGTCCTCAAATTTGATGAAGGGAAGTTCAAAATCTTGTGCTGAGCTTCCTTCAGCGAGGTCATCAGACACACTCGTAGCACCATGACTTATCTTATTGTTATCCTGAACATGATTATTACCCCTCATATGGCCTACATCAAGGTATTTCAGTAACCAATGCAATTCTCATCTGACGAGTACCTATTGATACCTAGAATTTTGAAGTATATTTTTACCTTTGAATTTACACCAGGCAAGGAAAATGCCTGTGATTAGCAGAATGCTACTTGTCAAAACCGTAGGCAGAGCAATCCTCAGTGCATTATTGCTCTTTCGTCTGACACCTATATGTAAATAAAGCACAATATACAAATAAACCTTCGAAGAAGTCTCGTGAAAAAACATAGCTTTACTA
This sequence comes from Hyparrhenia diplandra, assembly GCA_015847255.1. Taxonomy (NCBI): domain Eukaryota; kingdom Viridiplantae; phylum Streptophyta; class Magnoliopsida; order Poales; family Poaceae; genus Hyparrhenia; species Hyparrhenia diplandra. Next base: position 155,318 of record JADLZK010004190.1, on the reverse strand, counting down.
GTGAAGCTGAGCTGCACTAAACGCCAAAAATATCAATTCTACCTTGCATGACTGGATCCAAGATTGAAAAGCCGGATGTACAGCGTATCGGTGCCGACGACATTACTTGGCTGCATCTCCGTGTCGATGAGGTCGCCGGCCCACACCAAGCACCTGGTCACGTCCCCGTCCTCTTGGTGGTGCTCAGGTTGGCATAAGCGTACGCCACACAGGAGCAGTTGCTGGCACACGCCGCCGCGCACTCGTCGGAGGTTCGGTTGGCGACGAGCACGAACCCGTCCGGCGCTTTCATCCCCAGCAACTGGAAGAATCTGTCGTCGGCACACCGCAGCGGCTCCCGTCGCCGGCAACCCTGCGAGAAGGCTCCGCGGGTCCACGCCTCCGAGTCGGCAGGCTCGAAGCCGTCGAGGCACCTGCACGTCGGCACAGCCATGGTGTTGTCGCAGTAGCCGTAGGGGCCGCAGTGGCCGTAGCGGTTGCACTCCCAGGTCGGCCAGGAGCCGAGGACCGCCCACGCCGACGAGCTGGCGTTCCAGCTCTGGAGCTGGTACAGGCCGGCCGCCGTGACTACGTACCTGGTGCGCCCGGCTCCGTTGGAGAGGGTGTAGGTGATGTAGATCTCCTCGTCGGTGCTCACGACGGCCTGGTACACGAAGACGCTGGCGTTGGCCTGGTACCTGCTGACGACGGAGTAGCCCGTCCATGGCCCGTCGCGCATCAGCGGGCGCGTCCCGTTCCAGAGGAAGAGCTGCAGCGCCGTGTCTGGGTCCGCGCCGTACGCGAAGCTCCCCGACGAAGGGTCGTCGGGGGCGTTCCATGACACGAGACGGTCGCCGCTGCCGGCGCGCGTGCCGTAGCTGATCCCGAGCTTCATGCCGGGGAGGAACGAGTCGGCCGGGTGGTCGAAGCTCTGCCACAACGTGCTCCCGTTGGGGTGCCGGACCACGAGGTTCCCGGTGTCGAGAAGCACCGCGGTGGGAGAGGATGAGCTGTTGGCCGGGAAGACGACGCCGGTGACGTTGGTCGTCCAGAGGACGTTGCCGCTGCCGCCGTCCGACAGGACAAGGTTGGCCGTGTTGGTCAGGGACAGCGTAGGTGCGGCGGCGGTCGTGTTGGTGGCCGGGGCGTCTCTGTTGGCCACCCACACCACGGTGCGCGTCGGCACGTCGGCGTACCATATGCCGAGGTACAGCTTGTTGGTGGTGGAAGAGAAGAAGCCCAGGGCGAACCGCCGCCGCCGGATACTATGGTGGTGCCGACGGAGAGAGGCTTGTCGAGGGACAGCCGGTCGTCGGGTGCGCATGGCGGCGGCAGCAGGAGGAGCAGAAGCAGGAAGACTGCAGCTGACCAGTCCATTGGATGGACACCTGAAAAGAAATGAGCTGATTAGATTTAGGAATGTTGGTGTCCAAGTACAATTAAGCAACGATCGATGTCAAAAGCAGTTGTGTACTCCTCCAATTAAGCAACGATGTTGCCAACCACTGTGGGTGGGTAGAATGCTAGGACCATGTTACTATTATTTCTTCATATTGACCTTTTCGAAACGAATGTTGGAGTAGGAGAGTAAGTAACCACCACAGCAACGTCATGTCTTATATAGAGATGATGATGGAGAGAGACAAGCAATGGCAAATTGGCAACGGCTGAAGGGGGTATGAAATGAATTATATATGATGCAGCCAGCATCCAGGAAGCTCTCTACTGCAGGGTGCAGGCTTAAACTTACTTACGAAAGCAGCTGCAGAATGCAGAATAATGCACAATCTTGGAAAATCTGGCACGGTGGAATTCAGAGTTTCGACTACACAAGTTATGGTTGACATTTTCAGCTGTCCACGTTCAGAGCGCCGCGCGGGGTAAAGCTGGACGGAAAACTCGAAGCTTCGTTAGCTCGCTTCGGCCGTCGCGAAGCTCGGCAGGTTTCGACTCGCTCGTTACGATAACGAGCAGAAGCGAAATTAAGATTTTAACTCGTTAGCGATAACGAAATTAACTTCAGCCAGCTTCGTGGCATTTCGCGCATAGCTAAATGAGCCACGCGCTTCAAGTAAAAAATTATCGAACATATATTAGTTTTATGTTACTTCACATTTTTGCACTTATAAATGGTTGATATGTTAACACATATAAGTATTTTGTTCAATTTAAAGTTGTTGGATGTATTATTTTATATTATTATCATTTTCAAGCTTTATATAAATGCAAATATTATATTTTGTGTATTTTTTACCCGGCTCGCGAGCTTAATGAGTTAGCTTCATGAGCTTAATGAGCCGAGCCGAGCATTCTAGCTTCGTTAAGATAACGAAGCCGAATGAGCCTAGCTTCGTTATCCTAACGAGCCAGACCGAAGCCGAGCCGAGCGAAGCTAGCTTCGGCTCGTTATCCAAATTTTACGCGCGGGGTAGTGGTTAGAAGGCAGAAAAACCATATATATTCAGGACGAGAGGGTGTATACTTTGTTTCTAGTTGTCGAAAAGGTTGGTTTAGGTGAAATGAGCGTTCTGTGAAACTTACTCAATTGAGTATGAGTCTTTGACTTAGGATGAATGCTCATGTTCCTTTCAATAGACAGTGATATGAATGCCTCTTTGTAGTGTTCCTCATCACCAGCTAGGTAGAGCTTTAGCCAAAATGACGATTGCCTCTCCTAGCTCTCACAACATCTTGACTACTCCACAAACAAACATAGATGGACGATTTGAAGAGGCACGAGCCCCATTGTTACAACTCTTGGTGCACACAAGCACCTACAAGCATAGAGAGATATGCAAACCTCTCATCTAACTCTTGGCTAACACCTAAAATGATGCATTTATAGCACAAATTAGCACTAAACCTAGCACCAATTGCCGTAATGTTCACTTGATCAAATTTGGTGGATAGGGTAGGGATCTCAAATATTGTGGGAACCTTTCCTATGGCAATAAATGCTTTAATTGAAACCAAATGGCCTGTCAAAGATGCCATAGCACAGCGAGTAAAGCTCTACAATGCAAAAAGCACGAGGATAACATTACATAATAACAAAAATATAGAAGGGTTCATAATACACCTGTGCGGTGAATCAGCCACTCAATAAGCATTATATGTCATATCATAAAGTTTGGTCAAGATTAGCGAAACTTGAGTTAGATAGGGTTGACTGTGCTCACTTAGTGACGTCGCAAAATACATCACCACTACAGTGGTAAGTGGTAACAGGCTAGCTACTTCAACCTAGTAAAGCATTAGAAGGTGTTCTAGAGTGTGGTTAGTCCTATCCACAGGAGCAGGCAGCTCCAGTAACTTGTCCACCTACATGTTTCTCCGTTACATTATCGCTTCATCATATTCCTCCACTTATCCTTCAAGTCCACCTAAATACACCATACACACAACCCGTTAGTACCATGATTGGCAACCACAGAAACTTCACAGTAATAACCAAGTACCCCACCAGTGTTCTGCCGATGAAAACGTCAGGATTGCTAATTAAAATGTCCTTCCAATTGCCAATACCATACCTACACATGAAACAAGCAGCACAATATAACGATGAGGAACATACAACAACAGCAATCTAAACACCAGTATTTTGGAACAAGAAAGCTGAGACGTCATCAAGACAAAACATACTGTTCAACACCCTTCCTTAGTGATTCTTCTTCTAACAAGCACCACTTCCTTGACCTTCTACGCCCATTTTTGTTTTCTCCAGGTGGCAAAGGAGAAACTGGTACTCTCCTTGGGATAGGCAAGTGCGGTCTACGTAATGATGATTCTGAACTCTCTGGACCAGGTGACTCCTCCCACTGCAAACAAGTGTTTTCGCTTTCAGAAACATGACCAGAATCTAATATTTTTCTGGTTGTGATACTAAGCTATCCTATAGGCTAACTAAAAAAAGTTATGAGGTATCTTGATTGAGCTTAAATTAGACTATAGTAAGTTTACATTTGAGTGTAACACAAAGAGGGACTGTAGTAGAGCATTCATGATCCGAAATCCAAATTTTAGTAGCTACCTTACTAAAGTGAAACAAAATCCTACGACTATTAGGTTTTGTGACCTGGTTTAATTATTTCTTGTCATAGTCCAAGCATCTTACCAAGAACACATATATCCTCAAAATATTTCATAATACATATCAACCAGATTTTGCAGAAGAAAACATAGAGAATGTAGGCAGGGGCAGAAAGTTGGCAATGCAGAGAACAGTTAGTACTGAAAACTTAATCAATAGAGAAATGAATAAAATATACAGAAACAATGTTTAATGCAAAATATTGACATGATATAGGCACTCATATCATTTTCAATCACAGTGGAAACAAAAGCTTTATTAGAATCACAACTCCACAATTTAGTAAAATTCAAAAGCAAAGATATCTCTTTCAAAAACAAATATGCTCACCTGAAAGGTCCGTGCTGTTGGGTTCCAATCCATAAGGTTGTGAGGTCTACCTCTACTTGGACCCTTGCTTTTATCATTAGGAGCACTCGGGTCTGCAGTGCCACAAGTTGTTGGTTGACGTCTTACTTCTTCAGCATTCGAACTAACGCCTTTCTTGAACCTTGCAGCTAATACCTCATCTGCAACTGCCTTTGCAGCTGGAAGCGGATCCTCCACAACACTGTGAAGGTCAGCACAGCTTTTTTGAGTTGAGTCAATCACCTTCTCAACAGCTGGTGTTGAAATTGGATTTGCACTGGAGGCAGGTTCTTCAAGTTTGCCGAGAATCTCACGTGTTTTTTCTTCCCCAGCTGTAAATTTCATTTCATATAATCAATTATAGGCTATGAAGGCCATGACCTTGTGAACACAAGAATCACAACAAATTAGAGAAGTAAAACATCTAGCAGGTAACAATGCACATAAAGACCTAGAGCTGGCCTAAAAGAGATGAAACCCAAACTGCTCAATATGGAATGCATAGAATTGCAAAATCAATAAGAAACATACATGCAAACAAACAAAACAGATACTCCCTCTGTTCCAAATTATAAGGCGTTTTGGGCTTTTGGCATTTCTAGATACATTGCTTTTACTATATATCTTGACATAGTGTATATCTAAGTGCATATCAAAAACTATGTAGGTAGAAAAGCCAAAATGTCTTATAATTTGGAACCAGGGAGTACTAAAATAACTAATGTGAGTGGTATAAAGCCATTAAAATATTGTAGTCGCACCGTCAAAAAGTATTCACAAGATTAAAAGTATGTACTTTGATCTATCTATGATAAACAAGAAACTAGAAGCAGCAAAGTTGGCAAGTACACTCCAATTACCTGTTTGGGATAGCTTCAGCTCATGGTTGTTTCAGAGATAACACTTTAAGGCAAACAGATTTCTAGACCAAGATGAATATGACCTCCACATCCCGACTCAATCTTCCTTTTTAAAAACTATGTCACTAAAAAAGGACATAAAAGCCCCACTACACGGTAGTTCCTTGAACTGCATTTACATCACTGACAAAGCAATCTACTCAAATCACAATGCTACTGTGAAATACAATGTGCATGCTTGTATATAAACTTAGAGTTGCATCTGTGTTTGTCATATACTATCTAGGTTATCCGCTCTGCTCCATGGCATGAGCAAATTATAGCATTGCGATTCATCCAATCCAGAGGCTACCAACAGATTTTACTCATCAAACCACACCAAAAAGAAGAAGAAGAAAATCCTTACCCAAAATGCGGAACTTGGCACGGGTGGCCTCATCCGCGGCACGCCATGTCTCGACGGCCCCATCCCCGACGATCCGCTCAGCCGCCGCCGTGAGCAGCGACGGCCCAATGGCAGCCCACTCGGCTTCGAGGAGCTCCCTGACCCGCTCCTCCGTGGCGGACCGGTTGCCCCACAGGCCCTTGAGGACGGACTGAGCGAAGGAGTTCCCGACGGCGGCCTCGAACTGGTCCACCGTGGCGACGGCCTCGTCGGAGGCGAGCGCGGGGAGCCTCCTCCCTCCTCATCGTCGACCGCGCGGCGCGCGCGGCCATCGGGGCGCGCGAAGAGCGCCGTCGCGGCGGCGTCGAAGGTGGGCGCGTTTACTGCGAGGAATGCCGCGACGGCGATGTGGGCGGCGGCGATTGGGGAGCCGGAGCCGGAGGCGGGGAGCGAGGCGAGGAGTTGGAGCGTGTCGAGAGAGGATTTGGAGACCGGGTCGGCGGCGAGGCGGCGGAGGAGGAGCGCGCGGCGGAGGCGCGGGGGGTAGGGTCGGAGGGAAGGGGAGCGCGGCTATGAGCTTGGCGACGGCGGCGGCGGGGACCGAGCGGTCGCCCACGACGTGGTCCAGAATGAGGCTCGCGTTCACCCGAGGCATTTTGGGGTGTGGATTGGAGAAGCGGCGGCGGGAATTCGAACAAAGTGGGGTTTCGGTTCGGGGCTCCGGCAGATTAGGGTGTGTTTGGTTGCACTTATTTTTTTATTTTTATTTTTTTTAGTAAAGTTTGGTTGCACTTAAATAGGTTGTAGCTGTTAGGATGAGCCTTCTTTTCGCTGTTTGGTTGTAAAAAAATTCAGAGTGGAGCGGTTCCTAGTCGGGCCATCCGTGCGGCTCGAAGCACCGCCACGCGATCGAATCGCGCAGGAGTGGCGATTCATTCCTCCCGTCGCTCCAGGTGGCCGCAAGCGACGCCGGGGGAATTTCCGTCCACCGCCTCCTCCCCTCCCCTCCCCCCCCTGTTGGATTCGCAGCAGCCAAATCGAGATCTCCATCTCCCGAAGAGAAGATGGCGTCGGCTCCTCCTCCCCCCGCTATGGCGACAAACCTCGGTGTGGGCATCTCCCGCCGCGACGGATGCGTGCTCTCGTCTACCGCACCGCCTCCACTGAGCCGCCCGTCGGATCGTCATAAACTGGAGCGCCTGGTCGGATGCGCCACTCTCCGCGGCTTTGCGCCGGCCCGGGCGGATGCAAGGCAAGACGGCCCCGCCTCCTCACGCGGCCTGCCGCCATGGACGAGCATCACCACCCCCCTCCTCCCCTCCAGGATCTTCTCCTCGGGCCGTGGCCGGATGCGGCAGCGGCACCGGCCCCCCCTCCCCGCCCTCCAGGGATCTCCTCACCTCCCGTGGCGGGCGGTGGAGTGGCGGGTGGCGAACTCGGCCGGATTTTGACCGAAGATAGAATGGGAAAAAGTGTATGACATGTGGGCTCCACCATGGGGTAAGTTCACCAAACCGGAGAAGAGGTGACCCTATCCAAAGAAACCACCAACCAAACACTCTCATCTCTAAAGCGGGCTACACAGGCCACCAAAACCAAAAAGAAACCAAACAAGTGGACAGTGGATTGATTGATGCAGGCTAAGTCTCCTACGGCTAGATTTGGCTAATTTAACTACATTGGGCATCACAACTAAACACACCCAAGGACCTAGGAGGGTTCAAGTAGGAAAAACATGTTTGGTTTTACAGGATCCGATCATCACGGTCTCACGGCACCTTGTTTGGATGAGTACATTCCAGAAAGGAGCTGATCCGAATAATGCTGAGCTTTTTTCGAAAAACAAAAGGTATTGGTGAGCTTTCCCACAAATGAGCCATGTATTAAGACTGGATCACATTATCACACTTAGAATCTTTCAGTCGACACAACCATTTTTTATCATGACACTTGATAGAATTGCGTTCTGACAGACATATGTGGAGACATTATGAACCCAGTGTTTAGATCCTAAAATTTGAGTGCAAAATTCCTGTAGCTTCACACGTCGTGACGTCAGAAGACGCGTTTAGATACGTTGGTGGTAAATATTATCCTACCATGGCGTAACTAGGCTCAAAAAGAATAGATCGTCTCATGAATGTACATCTAAAAAAGCTGTGCAATTAGTTTTTTTATTACCTAAATTTTGTGTGTATTGAATGTTTTGATGTGATGGGAATTTTGGGAACTTTTGGTTTTTGGTTGATGTGTATCAAACGAGACAGCTAGAAGTTTACACATTCAGCACTCCACCAACAGAGAAAAAACTGAACCTACACATGCAGCTCAGGAAAACGCATGCTGGCGTCACACATGTCACTTTCAGGATACAGTTTAAAAGCTTCAGCAATTCAGGTAACATTGAAACTCCATGGACTAGGACAACCAATGTGTTTTTCCTAGTGTTTTAACGCTACTGAGACCTCACCAATGATTCGCTGAAGGCTTCAACTGCAAAAACTGGGACCATCTCCCTCAGCCGTACATCAGCATGTTCACATATTACTTGGTTTTATTCACATCTTATAATCCTCTTCAGTGGCGTTACCCTTCTCCAAGCTCCCAGGGGTTGGTAACTGAATAGCAAATCAAACAGTGCACATGTAAGTTCAAAAGTAACCAAACAAAGGGCTGTCAAACAAAAACAATCTGTCAGTTAGTAAGAAATTGAGTACATTCAAAATTATTGAATGTGATCAATTTAGTATCACTCTAGTGTAGAACAAAGCAAAAAACCCTCAATCTAACTTTCAAATGCAATGGATGTGTTTAACATCATGTGCGTACTTAGATATACCAGAGCGCTCCTACTTTTCACAAAACAATGTCATTGCAGCAGTGGCGTGGAATTTCTCACATGATTTTCATTTCATAATGTCAAAACTATCCCTGCAGCCTCATCAGAAATGTGACCATTCAACATTTTGTCAACATTCAAGGTTTCTATGTTATAATATGAATATGGACTTTCTTATCATCGGGAACTAACCATTTGCTAACAGTGCTCTATGTTCTCAAAGCACAAGCCTCTACTAGATAGAGTAGTTAGATAAAGTTACCTACTGCCAACATGCAACTACTTGTTTTATTCAAGAAACTCTTTACCTTATTCAAAAATCAAAATGCATGCTTTTTTTTTTTTTTTTAAATAGACTAACATTGAAATTTATTTACTGTAACTGACCATACCACCAATATGTCCATTACAAAAATGCAAAAACAAGGTAGAAACTATTGCTTGGGCAACCTTGCTCAAGTCAAACAGGAGCTGAACTACAGAGACGAGTTTTCCAAGGAAGTGAGGCACATATGCAATATAACCTCATTCACAAAAGTCCCTGCTAAGCATGAATTCAATAATAACTCCAACAAGCCAAAAAGTAGACCTCAAACATAAGCTCATCATTCATGACAAAGAAGAATTTCAAAACCACCATAATTGACAATAGAAACTTACAGCATGCACCCACTTATTCAGTTCAGACAGCAGGGACACCATACTGATGAAGATCTGCAGAACAAAGAAACAAGTGCATATATATTCAGTTCCAAGTGTCCACGTTAAACATGAAATAGCACAGACAAATGATAGCTTGACCCACATAAATGAGACTACTATTTACTAGAATCTCAGTAGAAAACATAAATGATCACAAGATGACTTTGATTTGTCTGACAATTCCGTATCTCAGGTTAAATCAAGATCAATTGCTGAGCCCCCATCATTTGTCCACAAAATGTACAATGGATACACAAATACCTAGGCATATGTTTTTCACCTCATAAATATCCAGTTACTACTCTCCTATTCCAAGCTCCCATTATACAACGCAAGTGTTGATGATTGAGTAGCAAATCAAACAGCACACACATAAGTATTGGAATAACAAAACATATGGCTGCCAAACAAATAATATTTGTCAAAGGTAACAAAGTGCTTTTTAATGTGAGATGAAACTGCTCACATGGTTATATATCATTGTCAAAACTAGTCCTACAGCACAATCATAAAAGAACAACAAGAGTTTTACATTTTGTCAAATCCATGTCTCTTTGTTTATAATATGAAAAGACTGTATAGACTAGAACTGTCTTCTAGCAGTGCTCCAGATGCTCCTCTGCTTGATAGACTAGTTAGATAAAGTTGTGATAACTGCAATGAAATGGCTACTACAAAAGTACAAATATCTAGAGATCATAAAACCTCACAGTAATGCCAACATGCAACTACTACATTTATTCAAGATGTTCTTCAGTTTATACAGTGACACATGCAAGTTTTTATTTTCTGAAACAACTAGCACTAAAACTTTTTAACTGGAACTTAACCGTAATCTCAAGTCAGTTCCAAAAATGTAAGAACAATGCTGAAACTACTACTTGGGCAACAATGCTCATGTCAAACAGGAGCCAAAGACACTTATACAATATAATATAATTCCCAAAAGAACCTGGCAAGCATGAATTCAATGATGACTCCAACAAGTCAAAAGGTAGACCTCAAACACAAGCTCATCATTCATAACAATTCTGAAACAACCATGATTGACCACAAAAGTTTACATTGGTTAGCATTTATTCGGTTCAGACAGGAACTACACCATACCATACTAATGCAGGATTGCAGAACAAAGAAACAGACTAAATACAATTCAGTTCCATGTGGCTGTGTTAGGAACGATAGCACAGACAAAAGATAGTTTGATCAATATTAGCTACACTACTATGTCTTAAATGCTCAGCAGAAAACATAAACGTTATTCGAGTAAGATATCTGATTTTTTTTTTGGATTTGCATTATAATTTCCTAACTCCATCGGCTTAAATTTAGATCAATTCCCAGGACCCAATCCTCCATCCACAACATGTAGATATATGAACAAATTACTAGGCACATCTAGCAAGCTTCAAGGGCGCCATGAAAAAAAAAAAAAGGTTTAGGTAGCAGTAAAAAGTTCTACAGATACTTCACTTGCATGGACTCACAGTTCAAAAGCATATACACCATTCTCGGTGTTTTCATGTTGCTAAATTGGCCATTCCAAAGTTCTTAAAATTGGCAAACCATGGACTAAGAAAAGCTGTACCTGGAATGTAGAGGTTGGTGTATGGAACGATACCATGGGTCCAACCATCGCCGTATTCCTCTTCCCTCATCTGTCCAGATTTGAGATCAATACTGAACCAACCATCCTCTGTCCCAACGAAAAAGACCTCAATGCCATGTGCGAAGGCAACATGGTCATTTATAATTGAGGATGCATCAACTTGGAGCAACGGCTCAAGCTGAATGGATCTGGTTAGAACCCAAAAATGATCTCCATTGGGGTCAATCTCCATTGAGTAGACCCAGAGCCTGGATCTCTCAACCCTAGCAAACCCCAACCCAACATCTCCCATCGTCGTGGCGCCGCAAAGTCCGAAATGGAGGGAGGCAAGTGGATCACAGACACATTGCGTGTGGCCAAATCGAACTTGAGAATGCTTTTGCTCGCATCAATCAGGAAGCAGATTGCATTACCAACAAGGGCAGTAGGAACCATTTCAATCCCATATTCTGCAATTTCTGCGGACGGAGGGCCATAGCTGGGCTCGCTCCAGGCGCCAGCCTCTGATGAGTAAAGGTGCACACGCATCTGCTCACCGTCGGCGTCCAGGAAGACGACGAGGAAGGGGCCCGCGGCGGCAAACGAGGTGGTTACACGCGCCGTAGTCCGCGCAGACCACCGCTCCGTTCCAGGTATGAGGTGAGCGCAGCGGCAGCTCGGGGAGTTCCCACAGCTCATCCGTGACGGGGTCCCAGACCTCGAGCTCAGGACCCCAGGGCGTGCTGGCGAGGGGAGGACGCGGCCGTGGCGAGCGTCGAGGGCGCGGCGGTCGCGGTGCTCGAGCGGCGCGGGCGGAAAGGCGGGGCGGGGACGAAGCGGGCAGCGTAGTCGAAGCTCTCGTCCTCGTCGCCGTCTCTGAGGTTGGCGAAGAAGCCGAGCATAGGGGCCGTGGGGTGGCGCTGGACAAACCGGTGGCGGAAGACTGGGGCGGAGATGATGCGGCACCAAGTCCTGCACACGGTAGCGGCGCGGAGGAGGCTCACGGGGTCGCCCGGCGGCAAGTGGAGGAGAATCTCCTCAACCTGCTCCTCCACCAGCTTCTCCATCACGCTTGTCTGGACGGACGCCGGCGAGCGGCGGCGCGAGGGTATGGGGCTGCAGCGGCGGGCAGCGCGAAGGTATGGGCTGCGTCCGGCGGGGAATTGCAAGAACGACACGAGGGAGTGCTGGGGAATTTGGGAATTTGGGGAATTTCCGTTGGACATTTAGCGGTGGCTCTGTCAAGTGGGACCCAGGAGGCAGTGGCGCTAGGTACAAATCGACCATGGCCCTGTTTAATCCTGATTATTTTTTTAGTCCCTCGTCTTTTTAGGGCCCCTTTGAAATGGAGGTGAAACAAAGGAAAAATACAGGATTAGGACATAGGAACTATTCCTATCCTAGCCTTTGGATGGTAGAAAATGATCACATGAATTCCAAAGGAAACTTTCCTTTCCCTCCAAATCCATAGGAAAAGTACAGGAAACAAACAATCCACCTAGACCTCATGCAAAATTTCCTATGCACAAGGAACTAGGCAAACAATGATTTTATGGGAGCAACTTGTGTCTAATCAAGGAAGTGGAATAGGATAATTAGGTTGATTAAGAAAACAATTCTATTTTCACCTTACCTTTGTTGCATTCCTGTGTTTCCAATCCTTTGAATTTCCTATGCCCATCCAAACACATGCTCATGCAATTTTCCTATAGTTTCCAATCCTATGTTTTGACATTGCAATCCTACAAAATTCCTATCCTTTCCTATTCCTATCCTTTCTTTACCCTATGCTCCAAGGAGCCCTTAGCCTGAAATGGAGAATCCAAACATGGGCTATTTTAGGGCTACTTGTAAATAAGCCACCCAAAAAACTAAACCTCAATGGGTGCTAAAAATTAGGGCTATTTCATTTGTTGTTGCTCTATTCATGTATTCAAATGATTGGGAAAGTACAATAAAGGACAAATAGGAATAGCCCTCGGATCCAAACAACCTAAATGTTATTTAATTGTAGGGCTATTTCCTTGGGCTCAAAAATAGCTCTTAAAATAAATCTTGGCTAGTTCTCCAAACATGACATGTTTCCTCTTTTTTTGCTTTTATTTTTTGATGAACAAATAATTTGGAATTCATGACGGTACGGTGGCAATCTGGCATGGCACAATGCATGCCTTGAAAGTAGAAAAAGGTAAGAGTATGTTTATTGGTTTTGTTTTTTTAAAAACTAACCTTTTAACTCATAAGTTTTTTTTTTACAAGGCGGGGGTCATTTGAATAAAAGTCACAAAATGTGCGCACAGCCCTAGAGTCTGAGAGCTAATGTTGTTTTTTAAATTTTACGTGCAATGAGAAATCCAAAATAGAGGTTAGATTTTTATTAAAGATGTTGGAATACTTTTTTTTACCAAAAACCCTATTACTATTAATAAGGAAGGATATGATGATGACATGTCTACCGTACCCAAATTGGATGTGTTTGGTAAGGTGCCCAACCCTTCCCTAGTTGCCTACAGCCAAGATTCGTGTGCGAGCTAGCCCCCATCAACTCCCCACAACTCTCTATACAAACTCATCTCCTCTGATTCCATTCCTACCAAAAAACTTTACTGCGACCTTTTCAAAAGCCCCTTCGAGCCCACCTCAGTTAATCCATTATATCCAAGGTGGGCCTAGCTCGGCTAATCGGCATTAATCGAAGCGGTTTCCCTAATGTAACTGCCTCAGTTAAGGTCATGATTAACCTTGAGCTTTGATCTAAGGTTGTTAGCTTGTTGGCCTTGGTTCAGTGTTTTTCCCCACCTCGGTTAAAAATAGTGTAGTAGTGTTCGCGCATGCCACCCCTAAGTCGGTTGTGTCACACTGTAGCCTATACCTCTCATGAAAAGGAGGCCAGTTGTGAATTCTAACGAGTAAGTAAGGCCCTACATGGGATTCAGGAGCTGTTTGGAGCCGTGTGGCCAAGTGTGAAATCTAGCGACCAATGCCAACCTATGTAATCTTTCCATATAAAAACCCACACTGCAATATTAAATATCATTGCGGTAAATAGTTTAACGATGATAAACAGTGAAATGACATCTCGTAGGACAGTTACAGCATCTCAGTTTTGTATGAACCGCTAATTTCAGACAAGGGGAATCATATATACTGTGACTACAAGATATGATTTTGATTTAGAAGAATTGTGCATACAACTTGAGTCTTTGACGCACATGTGGAACTTGACTAGGACTCTGACCCTGACCCCCTAGAGGCCACATCCTTAGGTTGTACAACTGTAGCTACACCTTGGACGTTGGAGTACAAAAACTTACGTAGGGAAGAACGACCTTGTCATCGTCACAGCAGTTAGCTACCTTGTTGACCTGGCGAGAATCTATCTCTATGCTATATAGCCCATCGGAAGTCCTTATGAATAAGAATCGGGTAGCACCAATATCCACAAAACCACTCACTTGAGGACAACTCACCTCTACTTGTGATTTGTCGATGAGCGCTCTGCAAGGGAGCAACCTAACAAGATCAATGACTCTTGTTAGAACAAAACCTGCATCTCCACCAGCCACCATTGACCACAACTCTAGTTGGTACTCCGTGTTGTCAACAAATCCAAGTCCCAGACCACCATCATCATCCTTGATGAGCACAATGCTTGGTTGTTTCAGCAGGTGATGGAACTTAGATGGTAGGTCAATCTGAGATACTTCCCGTGTGGCCAAGTCATACTTCACGATCTCGCCGTTACAGTGAAGCAAGAAGTAGAGTGCGGTGCCCACGAGTATACTGGGTGCATGCGCGAAGGGGGCAACAGAATCAATGGTGGGGCGCTCAAACTCAGCTACCTGGCTCCATGCACCAGCTTCAGATGAGTAGACGGACAAGTTGGTCACGCGTTGCTGGATGCCCATGGCAACAACCAGGAAAGGTCCCCTATGGCAGTCGAGGTGGCTGCAGTTGCCACCGGCAGCGGCGGCGCAGGCCACGGCCGCAGTGTAGCGGTGCCGCGTGTCGAACGGCAGCTTGGGCATGTCTCGCTGCTCGGCCGTGACAGGGTCCCAAACGGAGAACACAGGTCGTTGTGGCCAAGGACTCGGCCGGTAGAGCAGGACGCGACCGTGGCGGGCGTCCATGGCGCGCCAGCCAGAGCGGCCGTCGTTGGCGGCAGCGTGCGCAGGGTGGAAGTGGAAGGACGTCGTGGGGAAGAAGCATGCCTTGGACCCTGGCATGACGCGTACGGGCTTGTTGACGGAAGGTTTGTCGTCAGGCGTGTCGTCGTCATGTCTGAGCTTGCAGTTCCCGTTGTTGTAGAACACGCCGAGCAAGGGAGCCCTGCTGCGGTGGAACTCACGGAACCTGCGGTGGAACGCGGTGCCAGTGACGAGGCGGCACCAGAGCTTGCAGACGAGAGCGGCGCTGACGAGCCTCGCGGGGTCGTCCGGCGGGAAGCGGAGGAGGACCTCTTCCACGAGCTCCTCCATCAGCTCCGGCGACTGAGGCGGCATGCCTATCTCCTTTCGTCGCGCGCTCTGTGGCCGAGGGATCGGCGGATGTGAGGAGCAAGGCGACCTTATTTGTGAAGACAGGAAATAGACCAAACTAGTATTCTACACACGCGTACAACTGCTTGTGGCTTGAATAAATAAGAGTTGTATCCATGATGTCCCTGGAATCTGATCCCGATCGGATCGGAGGGCTTTATTCTCCCTGGATAGGACTCGGTTGTCCTACAAGAAGTTGCTGCTTGCCCTTCGGCCCTTGGTCCTGGACGCAAAGCAATCAGGGATTCCTTCAAACCAATCGAAGGAGTACGTAGTCGGACCCGCCGCCGCCGCTCAAGTTCGATCTGGATCTCCCCTCCGCCGTTTTCTTCCACCTCAACGAGTAGATCACCTAACGATGCGGCTCACGGGTCTCCACCGGGCCTCCTTGGTTCCGCCGGCGCCCTCCATGGTCGGCCACGTTACTGCTCCAGAGAAGCTCCCCTACCTGCTGCTCGAGGTTGAGGCCTACGTTGCCAAGCGTGACAACGCCACCACCGCCTTCTCCCAGACCTGTGACGGCAAGAGGATCCAGGCCACCTTGTGCGCCCGCCGCCCGCCGCTCGTTTCCTACGTGTGCATCCACAGCCCAGACGCCGCCGAGATCAACTATGAGCCGGAAATCCTCGCCGTGAAGGATGACTTCATCCTGCTCCGCCTCATAGTCGGGGCTAAAGGGGAGAGAATCAGTAACCTAGACTACTATGTCTACCAGCCCTACCGGGAGCAGGGCGAGCCATCGCTCACGCTACTTCCTCGGCCCCCAAGCGGCTACACCTTCGATTCTGGCAATATTGGTATCCTGGGATGCCCCAACACCGGTGACTACATCCTTGCTGGTCTAAATCAAGCATGTTATTGGAAGCCCGCTGAGCAGTTTGACTTTTGTCTGTATGACTCCAAACAAGGATCTTGGAAGACCCTCGAGTTATCGCTGAGCCAGCAACATGGTGGTAAGCACTTCCACCACCACACTCGCAAGGTTATAGCGATAGGTGATGACACTATTGGCTTTGTTGACCTCTGGCGTGGAATCGTTTTGCTTGATGGTTTGATTCCTTCTCTCCCGCATTTGAGTTATGTTAAGTTGCCAAGTCCTCAAAGAAACAAAACCCTTAAAGGCGATGCACATCTCTACCGAGACATTGCATTCATCGGCAATCAGCTCAAGTACGTGGAGTTGCAGGTGCACTATAAACCTAGTGTTCTCTTTGAAGGTCAATTCATCAGAAAGGGTTGGATGGCTGCTACGTGGAAAAAGGACAGCTAGCGACTTTTCCTTAGGCAGTTGGCAACAACAGAGCAAGATTATGGATTCTCAAGAGCTGAAGATCAACAATGATGTGTATTTTGATATACTTCCAAAGATGCTCAATGACGAAGGGGCAACTCTACCTCCTTTTATTGGAATTGATGTCTGTCAGCCGGTGCTCGGTGGAGATGGAACTAGGGATGTTATTTACTTTACAGCCAAGAGAAGCCGTGCGGATGCTGATGGATGGGTTGTCAGTGTAGACTTAGAGAACAAAGAGCTATTTGGAGGCTGTTCCTTTTGCCTCGGAAAGATATAGAGGTACCAACTTCGCTTACATGCGCGCATCTCTGAGAATGTGAGGTTGATAAGGTAACTACTCTCTCTTTTTTATTTACACATTTAAGATGTGTTTTAAATATCTTAAATAAAATATTTCGCAGATATTACATTATATGCTAGAAGTATAGTGTTTATATATTTGGGCCAGGGGTGACACACTTACTCACAATTAAGTGATGGTCGAATTGAAATAAAAAATGAAAATTAGTACCTTTAAGACACCTGTAAGTACCTTTTAGACACCTGAACACATATCAATACCTTTTAGACACCTGAACACATATCAGTACCTTTTTTGTTGTGGGAAAAAGATGTGGGTTTACGTTGGGAGCCAGTAAGTCAAAGAAGCCCATCTTCTAATTCTCACAGATATTTATGTTCCACTTTGGGCTGTTGCGTCTGGCTATAGGAGGTGCTGGATAGTGGCAATAAAACTTTCGATTTCAACCGGCTGATTCTGTAAATCACAGGTTTGCGTTATATATTTTTTGTGGAAAGTAGAAACAAAATTGCTTTTTATTTATTTTTGGAGGAAGCTATAGCCAATTAAATTTGTTTATTGGCCTCCCTGCCATATGTCTGTGAAGAACACTTAGGCAGACATAATTATTGCCATATGGTATATCTGAGTTCTCTTTCCCTAAAGTGAATGCTATTGGTGGCTTGTCTACTGTGATATTTGAGTTCTCTTTGCCTGAAGTGAACACTTAGACATATTTGAAGATTTTGCTTAGCTCAGGTTTGCTTTTCTTTGTTTCGTTATGGTGACAATACTCTCCAAAACAATGCTAGCGGTTACTTGTTTTTATGGTTTTTGGCTATAGTTCACAAGTTGGGTAGATTGCTCTGCACGGCTCCTTTTCTTGGATCAAACTGTCGTACAGGAACTTGGGTTCTTTTGTGTGTGTGTGTAGTCTGTTTCTGTGCACGTCATGAAAGGATGGACATTGTGAATTAGAAGCTGTGACTTTTTTTACCATTGTTTACACGTGACACCAACTTGTCAGATTGATACTTTTGTTTTCATGCAGATTTCAGTTTTTCAAGCGGATAGTTGTCCGGCTATCTAGTGGTCAGACGGAGGAAATCTTCCCTGCCCACTCTTGAAACCATTTCGAATGTCGGGAAGGTTGTGGGTGGACAGCCTTTACGTGTGGTCGGCCAAGATCATGGCTTGAAAGCAGCTAGTCTTACGTGTTTCCTCTGATTTCATTTTCAGTTCTGTCCTGACATTTAGTCCTTCAATATTAACAGTTTATTGTGCATGTTGCCTTTCAATTTAGTTCAGCAAAACATACTGTCTTGCCTGCTACATACTGCTAGGAACAATACAGTTTGCTGTTTCTGCGTGGTTGAAGTGACTATTTTTGGCATCACAACATTGGCAAAGCCTGCTATCAATTGTTTATTTTCTTAATTCAGGTAGCAAGTAGCAATAAGGTGTTTAAGTTATCAGTAGGGAGGGTTAAACATGCAGTGATCACAATAACTACTGCTATAGCGCAATAGCGTGAATAAGCGCCAAAAGTGCATTTGTGTAGCGTGAGCTGCCCTATATAGCGCCGCTATAGCGCTATTTAAATCGTGGGTTTTGACACATGGTTTGCAAACTGGTTGCAGACACATTAATTATTCTTTTCCTATAAATAAAAAAGTCATGTGATCGATGGATGTAAAAAAACTAAAAAGGCATGGTCGCCGCAACCATAGTCTTCATGAGCCAGGCCCCATTATAATGCACAGGCATTTAACGAGATTTGGGGAGGAAGAGACCGGGTTGGGCGGTGGGTGGGTGTCGTAGAAGCCGGTGGAGGGGCGTTGCCATGTCAGATCTAGCGGCGGCGATCTAGCCTCGAATGGTCGCGTGCCAGGTCCGCGAGTGCAAACTCCGTGTAACTTCTGTCCGACCGTTAACACAACATTCACATATCCTCCTCTCCGGCGATGTCTCCATCCCTCCTCGTCCCGCTGCTGCTGGCCGTGGAAGGTGGGGGTCTTGATGCTAGATTTGGATCCCCTTAGCCCCTGCTTCTTAAAAGCATCACCTTAGCTCTGATCTATGTTTTTGTGAGGTCATGAGTTGCTTGTGTTCTTCTCTTGGAGTGGTTTTCGGGTTGTTACCGACTTATTGTTGTGGGGGTCTAAATCGGGTCGTTGAGATGTGGTTCTTTCCAACCGTGCTCTCCATGACCATATTGACTTCACCAATTTTGATTTTTAATTAAATATTACTTTATTTTTTATGTTGATATTTTAAATTAACAGTATAGTTATTTTATCATGCAATCAATGTGTTTTACTACAAAATTTTTAGTTGTCCTGCAGCAACGCATCGGCACGATACTTATACAAATACAGCCATCAGTGGCGAGATTGCTTGAGCCTTCCGTGCTGAGCACAAGCCACCAATTTTGGCGGCAAAGGCAGCTGAAACGGGTGCGCCATTCCGGCATACTTGTTCCTTTGGTGCTCACGCTCCACGTGCAACGTCTCGAGCTCGACGGAGAAGAGCCATGTCTTCTCACGCGGCGTTACGACAACATACGTCTCATGCGCCGCGACGATCATAGCGTTGCCGTTGAAGAAATTCTGCTCGCGCCCCTCCAGGGCGAGGGGTGGCCTCCGGCAGCCGCACGAGCTTCTCAACCACCCACCACTCATGGCCGCCATGCTGGCGTCGCACGAGGACCATGAGCTCGTTGCTTACCAGGCGGACGACACGCAGTGCATGGCCGCCAATGACTCCGGAAGCTCCACTTGTCGAACGGACCCCGGTATTGTTGTCGTCGTCGGTCAGGAACGGGAAGCGCGAGAACTCCATGGTGGCCTCGTCGAGAACCAGCATGGCGCCGCCGTCTTCTGCGGTCACCCAGTAGAGCGATCCGTTCACGCGCCCAGCGAAGCTGATGCGGTCGATCTCTCCCGGAAGGCTGACGTCGCCTGGTGGCAGGACGCGCCAGCCGCCGTCGCTCCCCGGCGTGAACACGCAGGCGACGGGCGTGCCGCGGCCCTCCTCCGACGGTCTTGGTGCAGCACGGAGACGACCCTAAAACTGGACATGGACATGCCGTCGACGTCGAGTAGGAACACGCCGAGGCATATCTCCGTTATCTCGTGTTCTGGCGGGTGAAGGATCCCCTGGCACCGCCGCGTCAGTGGCTCGCACACGAGGAGGTCGTGGAAGCGGTGGCTCTGAAAGTGGACGCTCCAGCTGGTCCTCCTCTGGAAGAGGAGCAGGAGGCCGCCGCGGCTGTCGGCGAGCGCCCAGCCGCTCTGGCTGAACGGGAGGAAATCGTCGAGCGAGAAGTGGAGGCCGTTGACGATGGTAAGCGACGACGGAGAGGGATGAACACGGGGTTCTCTGTGATCGGCGTAAAATCGTAGTTGACCCAGTCGGGGTCGAAGGCGTGATAGTGGCCGGCGACGAAAGGCTGCTGCGCGTGGAGGGACCGGTAGCGGGGCAGGAACGCGGCGGCCGCCATGATCCGGCGCCATCGCTTGCACGCGGCCGCGGCGCGCAGGAGGCACGCCGACGAATTGAGGCGGAGGAGGATGAGCTCCAGGACGTGGTCCGGAACGTCGTTCGCGCTCGTCGGCGCCCCTGCTGGCGTGGGAACGTCTTTTTCGACACGCTCTTGCTCTTGGGCTTCCTATCCTTCTTGCTCCTCCGGCGATGACGCCTCCCGGTCGCCATGGCAGCTACTGATTCTTGTTCGTTGGTACAGTAGTGTGATCTGGCTCTGGCGGGCATGTCAGCACTCAGCAGCTTGTGTGCTACATATACGTGTTCGGTGTTCGACGCAGTCTGGTTCTGGTCTGCAAATAAAGCGAGAGTTCCGCGGCCTCCAAGCAGCTTAGCCGTGTGCCTGTACAAAGTGATCCACTCTTCCAAGTAACTAACAGTTCTTTTGCAAAACGTGGGTTATTAGAACTGAAACCCTTTTTTTTTTACGGAGGTAAACTCTGCTTTTAAAAAGCAAGAACTGAAACTTGCGTCCTAAGCAACTCGTTGAAGTGGGTGAAATTCTGAAATTGAATATGAGAAGAGAATGGTCTACGAAGCAGCAGCACATAATGCATTTTTCTTCTTGTATTAAAATTGAAAAATGCTCTGACGCCATGAAGCAACGGGAGAATCTATAAAAGGTTAATTTAATTTCTCATGCCAGCACGTCATTGCCCTTTGTCAAGCAACGGGAGAATCATTCCTCTACATAATGGATGAATCTCGTCAATGGTAATTATAATCTGCAGATGTATTCTTTTTATTGGTTGTGTACATCGTCTTGTCCGAACTAGTATACTCTCGTGTTTAAATCATTCCTATGCAGATGTATTCTTTTTTTTTTTCTCATGTGTCTTTAAATGTGCATATGTACGTGGTCGTGTGGAAGGGAATCTTTTTGCAATTTTGACACTTTTTTCAAAACAAATTTTAGACAAAACACGGGTTAAGTTTTATTTCCAAAACTAGCACATTTGGAGGCGCCCGTTGGCAAAGCGTGATAGATACACTTGGATGCGCCTTTTGCATGGAGGCGCCACAGGCCCCGCCACGTCGGCCCAAGTTGCACCAAAAAATGGCGGCGTCTTCATCGCCCCCCGCTTAGGGTTAATAGAGCCCCGACGCATGGCCTCCCCTTCCCCTCAATCCCACACTCGTTTCTCGACCGCCGCCGCTTAGGGTTAGGGTTCCGCCGCCACCATCTTGATGCGCCCCCGCCCACCACCCCGGTGCACGAAGCCCCCCCCCCCCCCCCCCCCCTCCCCCCTTCGCCATCTTCACGTGGAGGCTGGAATCGCCGCCGCCGCCAAGTCTACTCCACCGCCCGGGATGCGCCGCCCGGCTGCTCCCTCCTTCCCTTGAGGCGCTGCCCGAATCGGCGGCTTCGCCCGCCGGGCAGCCATTGCCTCCGGCGCCCCATTCCTTTGAAGAACACCGGTGGCGGCGGCAGCCCCGATTAGGCATGGTAATCACATTTTCCCTTGCTAATTTTAGTTACTAACTTAGTTAGAGTTAGTTAGGTAGGTATTTATTAGTAATGGTTAAAGTTAGTTAGGTAGTAAGTGACGTAGTTAGGATAGTGACGTAGGTAGTTAGGATAGTGACTTAGTTAGTTATGGTTATATAGTTAGATAGTTAGTTACTTAGTTAGGTTTGAATAGTTTTATTGGAAAGTTAGTTACAATAGTGACTTTGTAACAATTAGCTAGCTGGACATGGTCATGAAATCGCGTGGTCTTGACAAACTCGTTCTATCTCTACGTAGATGGATTGTTTTGTCCGTATCTTTTACGGGAGGGAGTGTGATGAAAGAGGATTGTATGTTTGATGGCATGGAGGAAGATTTGGAGATGTTTGACGACCCTCCTACCTTCGATGCCCTTTTGGTGCGATTGAAAGAGAAGTTTGGAGTTGATATCACACTTAATGGGAGATTCGATGTAGGGTCCACTAGGGCGACTTTGTTATGATGCCCTTGCTTGACTCGCTCATTTGGACCCATTACACCCGTGTCCTCCAAGGTTGCAATTGTAAATGCCTAAGGTGGTGGTGGAGAGATGTCTAGATGATGATGATGTTGATGATGACCCTTACTTTGATGGTCATGGAGGTGGTCCTGTTGGGATGGGTGTGGAAGCAATGGAGGAGATACACAAATGGACCGGTCGGTTGACGCTTACAGATCTTTGAGATGGCGAGGGTATGACTCCGGCATTAGGTCACCAGGGCTTGGCCGGCGATAATTGTGATGTGGATGACTTCGGCGGGGAAGAGCAAGAGCTACGGGAAGAGCAAGAGCTACAGGAGCGAGAAGAATTAAACCCTAAACAATATGGTAACCATATGGTCCACCCCCTAACAAAACCCTAAACCCTAACTAATCTAGCTATAACTAACTAAACTAACTATATGTCATTTGCCCATAATACATAGCACTAACAAAAATTGAGAAGAGGGATTCACCTTACCTACCAAATATGCGCTATGGTGGGCAACACATAGAGAGAGAGAGAGGGAGGGAGTGAGGGGCGGTAGGGACGAGAGAGCGAGAGAGTGAGGGGCGGTGGGGCGTTGCGGCGAAGGGAGGTGGGGCCGGTGGCGGGGCGGCGTCGGCGGGCGGCGGGCGATGGGAGGCGGCCCGGGGAGCAACAGGGCGGCAGCGATTCATCGGCCGCGATTTTTTGAAACGCCAGGAGCGGTAAGTGAGGGAGGGAGGAAAGGGGAGGCCGCGTCGAGGGGCTCTATTGGGCCCCGACGGCGCCTTTGGTGTACGCTGATACACGCCATGCATGGCGGCGCTGTCAGCGCCATGCCACGCCACCGCATCTTTGCCGACGTGGCTGGCCTGTGGCGCCTCCATGCAAGGCCCGCGGTGTGTATTTTGTCACGCTTTTACCAACGCCGCCTCAAATATGCTAGTTTTGGAAATAAAAGTCAACCCGTGTTTTTCCTAGAATTTGTTTTAAAAAGTGTCAAAACTGCAAAAAGATTTTGTGGAAGGCGTACGTGCTCTTCGGCGAACCCTCACAGATGATATTGTCAAAGACCGGCATCAGTTGGTACAGTAGCTAGACTTGCTTGGTCACTCACCTCACCGGCGGTCCAGAACTCCCAAATATACAAATTCGATTGGGCACCTATTTTAAGCGTGCAACAATGTCACCGAGATCATGGAAGGCACACTGGAACTCAACCCTATTAGAGCTAATTTGGGAACTCCGATCCAATTCTTTCAGGATCCCGGTTTTTCCAGCTGCCAACAATAAGGGGATATTTATTATAAACCACTTAAACTTTTTATGCAATGCTTAGAGTAACTTCAACGGCTTGACTAAAATTAGTAGCCAAAATTTATTATTTAGCTATTTGGCAAAACATTTTTTAAAAAATAAAGATGTCTATGGCAACCTTGCTACATTACAAAATCATCAGGTAGCGAGCGCTTATGATTGGCTATATATGGTCACAACAAATAAAGGGATAGCCAACTTTTTATTTTACAAATCATCAACCAAACTTATTTGTTAAAAAAAAAAAAAAGAAAATGCTAAAAATTGATGTGCTGCTAAAAGTTTCATGCTTTCAATAATTTGAGGTCATGAATTTGAATGTACCAACAAACACAAAAGAACTACTAAATCCATTTCAATTTATAGTTTATTTGAGTTTTTCAACCCTAAGTTTGACCACTCGTCTTATTCAAAATTTATGAAAAATATCACTTCTCTTGTTGTGGTATGCTTTATTAACAAAATGACTTTGATAATGACTTAAATTAGACTATGTTTGCAATTTTTTTTTTTTGAATATGACGAGTGATAAAACTTGAGGCTAAAAAGGTCAAACTAATTATAATTTAAAACGGAGAGAGCACCAAATTTAAGGACAAAAATTGAATTCTGACAAAAAATCATTGTAAAAGAGACTTCGGATGTTAAAAGGCATGAATGAATTTGAATCTGCAGAAGCTTCTTTTCAAAAAAAAAAAAAAATTGCAGAAGCAAAGACAAAGACGACAAAAAAAAAAAAAAAAAGCAAAAAATCATTGTAAAAGAGACTTCGGATGTTAAAAAGTCAGCATGAATTTGAATCTGCAGAGGGGAAAGAAAAAAGACAACAAAAAAAATCTGCAGAGGAAAAAAAAAAAACAAAAAAAAAAATAATATAAATGGCGCTAGAAGGAGGGCTTGAACCTCCGACCTTGTGGTTAACAGCCACACGCTCTAACCAACTGAGCTATTCCAGCTTTTCGTTAGCTTCTGCCATGTACATTCCATATATTATGAGTGATAGTAATAAAAAAATACTACTCTGCTCGCTGTACCAAATCTACCCCTTTGTTCGTCTCCGTTTTAGTTGCCGAAGCTATATCTTGTTTGAATTTTGAAATTGAATTTGAACTTAATTAGAATTCTAAATTATGGTTTTAACAAGTCCTTGAATTGTGTATATGGTAGAATGATAAAAAGTTTGGATATTTATGGCATTGAAATAAGGTCTAAGAAATTGGGGGTTGGGGTGGGGAAGTAATGTAGAGGAGAACTAATCCCTCCAAATTTTGTCTTCCTATTCATTTGATCAAATGAGAGTCCTTCATCGATATCTCATCCTTTACTTCTCAAAGCACTCTTGTCTATATCTCATCCTTTACTTCTCAGCGCACTCCAACCGATCTCTTAATTTTTCTCTACTTTATATTGTGTTGTCATGAGCACTGTTTACCGATTCCAGTACGTGGGAAGACAAATAAGAGGAATAGGGGGGGAGGACGAGGGACTCCTACATCTAGGGTTCTATGGAGAAAAATGAATATGGGCTTGGTTCGGCAGATTTGTCTTGTAGGATTTATGCTACAACTATCACTACTAGGTCATATTTTAGAATATGTTACAGATTTCACTACATAAATTTTTGCTAGACACCCCTTTTATATTACACCGATTCTCAAAGCGCTGCCATTGCTTGCTTCCTGTAATATTTTGTTGGATCAATATTCAGAACTGCATCTGTGGAGCCATATGCCCTGCCAAATGACACTTTTTTTTTGTCAATTATTCAGTCATATGACGTGACAAATGACCCTTTTATTTGTTACCTATTCTCTATTAGTGAAGTCATTTGTACACAACTAATTGCCTGTGAGGAGTCATTAGAATATAGATGGTTCTTATAACTTAAAAAAAAGTTTCAGTGCAAAAAAAGTGCAGTTTGCATCATCTCTTACACCCTGCCATCTAAGTTGTAGCACGGCTAGGCACTGTTGTGAACAGAGTACATGCAGAACAGAGTTTTGCTGTTTGGTAATTTTCCTGATTTCATGATTTTATTTGTGCTGCTTAGTCTGACTGGAAAGACATTTGTGTAGAATCAACACCATTGCTTTGCTTCCTGTAGTAGTCAGAACTTCATCAATTAATGGTTTATCTTATCAGATTGATTTTCTGAGTGCCATCGTCAGCCAGACAATGGTCATATTAGTTGCTTGCTACGTATAGTATTGTGTGCTTCCTGTAGTCATGCTTGCTTCCTGTATATTCTGAAAATTGATGTTCTTGGGTGTAATCAGTGCCTTGCGTTGCTGCTGCATATACACATAAAAAAATTCTGATTATTGCTTGCTAGACCAGCACTAAAAAATATGGGGACGCCAAGACAGGGATGCATTGTGCGCTGTGATGTAACAAACATACATAATCCAGGTACGTGCATACACACATATTGCAACAAGATTTGTTTACAGTGCCATGTATAAACACACAAATTGCAGCAAGAATGTAATTAATGTTTATTTTGTTCATGGATCTTGGCCTCTTTACTTTAACAGGGTCACAATATCCAGAAACTAACACTGTTGGATCGACACATTCACCTTCAATCCCTTCATTTTAAGCCAGATGTTAGATAGCTTTTTTCTTTCAGTTTAGATGATTTCAGTTAATCGTGTTGTAAGTTCCCCTATAACTCTCTTTATAAAATAGAAAATGAAATGCTTTGGGGACCTCCCCACATTTTCTGCTTTTAGAAACGTAGAAATAATCTTTATCAAGTTTATCAGTTAGGTTTTTCTTTTTCAAATGTTCCCCTATGCAACATCAAGGGTGTGTTTCCCCTAACTTTTCTCCAAAATTTTCAAAATTCTCATCACATCGAAGCATTAAATGTACCAAAAGACACATGTCCGGAGTATGAAATGTAGATAAGCAAAATAATTAATTGCACAATTTAGATGTGCATTCTTGAGATGATTCTTTTGAGCCTAGCTACCCCCTTGATAGCATAACCGAAAGTCAATTTTCGAGGGGATCTAAACAGACCCCAAGTTAAATGAAAATGGAAAAATAATTTCCTGCTTGATCGCTATTGACCTACCGTGGTATTGCCAAGTGTTTGTTTGAAAATAAGTAATTTTAGAAATATCATCTTTTGGTTGTTTTGATGCACATATTTAAATGAAACCGTTGTATTAGCACGTGCATTATACTTGGTGAGATCTAAATAGTCCCAAAGTTTTGTTTGGATGCATGTGTATCCACTTCAATCGTTGGAGGAGCTTGGATTGTAACTTATAGTTTAATTTCACTCCAATCTATATCAATGGATTGAAACAATAGTGGCTGCCAAGTAGTATTTTTTATTTTGGTGGAGGCTTGTTTACGTGTTGGACTAAGATAGGGTCTATCCTCTGCTTGCCGCGCCCGTCAATAATTAGCACGGTAGTATATCCGATTCGGATCTTATGGTGATCTGGCAACTTTATTATATAACTAAACAAGGAGAAGATCGAGGTTGTAGCGGACGCGGAGATCCACCCAATCACATATATTGGGGGAAATCTTGACGTACTGCCAACGAAACCAGAGTTTGTTTCGGCAGTCCTATCAATGGGGAAGGGCCGGCGGCGGATCAACAAGGGGATGCTTCAGCGGCGCACGCGCCGCGCGCTTACCGGCGCACACCACGCACCCCTTCTTCCTCCTCGAGTCCGCCCCCCCCCGCCCCGCCCCGGCCCCGGCGCCCTAGGGCTTTCGCCGGGCGTCCCCCCTCAGCGAGCCCTAGGGCGCCGGCGGCGTCCGCCCCCTCCCCTACCCCCTTCTTCTCCAACGCCGCCACGAGCTCCGCCGCCCCCATGGATTCGGCGAGCTCCCCGCCCGCCCCCCCATGCCCACCGGATGGGGCCTACCACAGCCCGGCTCGGCGGCGCCGCCCGCCGCCTACGCTCACCGCCCGGCCGAGCCGCCACCACCGCGGCGTTCGACGACCGCCCCCGGCGGCCGGCGGAATCTATACCCTAAGAGATGGAGGCGGCAGGGAGCTCGCCCGGCGACCTCGCCGAACCCTAAACGGCGGCCGGGCGCCGAACCCTAAAGCTACGGGCGGCGGCACCCTAAAAGCTACGGCGAAGCGGCGGCGCCGCCTCCTCGTCCACCGCCCCGGCAGCGGGCGCCGCCGCCGCCGGGCCGCTACGCCCCACCCTCGCCCCTCCCGGCGCCGCACGGCAGCGCCCACGCGTCCGTCATCGGCTATGCGAAATGCGCGCGTGCGCCGTATAAGGATTGTGGATCAACAAGATCAAGGCGAAGGTGCGGCCGGGCCAACGAGCGTAGACGATCTCCCCGACGAGCTCCTCGATGCGGTCCTCCTCAACCTCGGCTCGTCGCCGCTCCACCTCATCCGTGCTGCGGGCCACGTGCAGGCGCTGGCGCCGCGCCATTGCCGACCCGGGCTTCCCTGGCTCGCTCCCGCGCCCTGAACGGCGCGCCGCCCGTCGCCGGCTGCTACTACGTCACGGACAGGCTACGTCGGAACGCGACGGGACAATGGGTCCGGTCGGCGAAGAAACCGGCAGCATTCGTGCCCTCGTCGCCGGCCGTCATGGACGCGGGCCACTTCTCCCTCGACTTCCTATACGATCCGCAGCACAGCCGGAGCAGGGAGATCGTCGACAGCCATGGCAGCCTCCTCCTCCTGACCAGCAGGCCGTCGTCGGACTCCAGGCGCAGGTGGCCTGACTTCATCGTGTGCGAGCCCGTGTCACGGCGATATCAGGGGATCGCGCGCCCGGCCGACCTCAGCTACCTCACATTGCTTGGCCCCATCCTGCTAGATTGTGTCGGGTCCGGTGCCACTGCCGACGCCATGTCAAACTTCAGGGTGCTCTGCGTGTTCTACCAATTCGGCATGCCACAGGCGTGCGTGTTTACTCCAGGCAGCGACGGCGGGTGGCGCATTTGTTGGCACACCATGGACGACGACGTTAAAGTCCCGGCCATGGAGACGATCCGTTTCGCTGGACGGTTCGGTGGGAAGGTCTACTGGGGACGGGGAGTAACAGCGTGCTCGTCCTCCATGAGAGCACGCTGAAGTTCTCGTTCCTCAGAGGATTCTCGCAGCGGAGTGGGACGACAAGCTTCCGTGTCATTGGTGGCGTGGACGGTGGTGACAAAGTGCGCGTCGTGCGCATAGACGGCCATGGCCTCAAGGTCTTCGACCAGCTACCGGATTCGGGCAAGTGGGTGATAGAGAGCAGCATCAGTCTGAGGGACGCGACCGCGAACCTGCCCGGTTGGGAGCAGTGGTTGTTTCAGCAGCCGGCGAGTATTGTCACTGCAGACGATACGTTCATGGTGCTGACGCCGGGGAGAAAACCTGGCTCTTCTCTGTCGACCTGGAGACCATGGAGGTGGACAACGAGGCGAGCACGTCAGGAACCGGGAAGTCGGGCAATCGTACCCGTGCAGGCTGCCGTGGCCTCCAATTCTGCAAGCTTGCGTAAATCATGGCGACGCGACCGATAAGAGAAGACACAAGACAGCGCCGCGTATCCCGTAGGTGCGGCTGGAGGGTAAGGGCATGTACAACAGTGAGACAGCCGCTGTCTATAAGTTTTTGAAATTTACAACACGTGAGGGCGGCTAAATAGGCGGGTTTCATACAACCCACGGGCATACCGCCGCCTATTTGGGCTGCTCTACAAATCGATTAATGCTTACATGTAGCCATGATCAATCATGAATAACATTTCTATATACCATTGTGTTGCTAATTGATGCAAAACAAAACTTTCAAAGTAAATTATATATTATATATAATATAATGTATTTCATAAATTCAGTTGCCATTCAGAGTTGTTGACTGAATATTCAGGTGCCACTACACCAAAAACACATTCAGTTACCGATTCAGTAATCAAGACTGAATATATTGTGTTGCTATTTTATCCAAAACGATCCTTCAATTAAATCATATATATATATATATATATATATATATATATATATATATATTTTTTTTTTTTTTGAAGTTCCGGCATCCGGCATTATATTAATAAGAGGGAACAGAGTTTTCTTACACGCGCGAGCTGCGCAATCTCATATCGCAGACTGCTCTATGAGAGGTAAAAAATAAAAGCTAACTACTCGCAGCTATGGCGGCTGTCCCTTGAGATAATGGCCTTCCCGCAAAGGCCAAGCTCCAGTTTGTGAAAGCGTCTTTTATTTGGGATGAGATCGAGCTCTCCTGTGATGACTGATCTCTGAAGACCCTTGCATTTCGTTCTGCCCAGATATGCCGTCAGCAAAGGCCAAGCTCCAGTTTGTGAAAGCGTCTTTTACTATTTGCTTTGGAGGCCTGATTGCCGTCAGCATGTAGACCGGGATGGCACTCAAAACCGATCTGACCAATTCACGTCGTCCTGCTGGATTGAGCAACCTGCCTTGCCAACCCGCAAGTTTTTCGGGCAGCCGGCAAGCGAAGTTTTTGGTGTTTTTTTCTGGAAGTGGTGGGAAGGTAATGCGGCTGTGGATGCTATCCTTCGGAAAGGAGAGTCTAGAACGCAGCGTGGCGGAGATGTCCCGGCGGCGGGAAGGGCAGTGGCGAGCAAAGTGGCCAACCTCCTTGCACGACCAACAGCGCACAGGCTCTCGGCAGTGGGCTTGGATGTGATTCGAGGCGAAGCAGCGAAAGCAACGCCCGGCAAGCTTCTTCTTAAAGAACTCCCGGCCTGACTCCGCCCTCTGCCGCTCCACTGAGGAACCCGGAAGGAGACCGGCGTCGCTTCTGAACGGCGCCTTGTTTTCGCCGGTTGCCACTTCGGTGAAACCTGTCCATCTTCAGAGCTCTGCATCTCTCCAGACACCTCCAGACCCGCCATTACTACGGACGCCCCCCTGCCTCCATGACAGAGAAGTGATGGTCAGTCCGTTGTTGGGTGGCCGGCGCCGCGCAACCGGAAGCCTGCAGGGTGGAGGTCTCCCGCGGATGGAAAGCCAGCTGCTCCAGCTGCTCCAGACTGCTGCCCACAGGCCGGTCAGGTCCGACTATGATGGATTTTAGCTTGGACGGTGCCACCTTTCCGGCGTCCTCAGTCCCCGTTGCCGGCAGAGTGGCTGCTGCCCCTCAGCGCAGGATGCAGGGGAGTGGGGGTGGCGACGCTGCAGCTCCCGCTGGCGAGGCAGATCTGGCGCGTGCCCGCGTGCCAGCACCCGTTGGCGAGGCAGATCCGGCGCGTGCCCGCGCGTCAGCCCCCGACTGGGAGGGGGCTTGAAGGCGGCGTGCTGTTGAAGCTCAGTCGTGGCCGGCACCGCTGCTGCAGCAGTCGTCTTGGAAGCAGAACCGCCAGAGAGGGGCGTGGAACTGCCGTGTTGAGGGTGCTCTTCGTTCATGGCTGCCCCTGCCGGAGTGGCAGCGGCCGCGTGGGTCTGGGGCCCCTTTGTCTCCTTGAATGCAGATTCGCCGCCTGACACGCCGTGGTCGTCGATGCCGTCTTCATCCCAGTCAATAAGCTCGGCAACGTCGCTGTCCTCCAGATCCTGCTCCGCAGCAGGGGCAGCAGAAGAGAGCAGCACCAGATCCGGCTTGGAGGAGCTCAGGGATGGCTTTTTGGTGGCCGGCGGCGCCGCTGGTGGCGCCGGCGGTGGTGGGTGGATGGGCTCTCGGGGGCACTCGCGGTCGCTCATTTCAAAAATTCAGCTCAATTAAATCATATAGGAAAAGCCTAAATTACTGCCCCGCTGTTTTCACTCAGTGTATAACCCCTAATGTATTGTTTAGTTTACTTTACTTTCCGGTGGTTTTGCAAAACGGTGCACTTAACACCTTTTAGCACTAATCCAATCCGGTTTTGGTGACGTGGAGATGGTTTGCAATTAGTCATGTCACATAAAAGCTCGACGACGTGGCCAAAAAATATTTTCCCTAAGCGTGACTCCCTTGCGACTCGTCCCCGACTACCGCGACTTCGTATGTGACTTCCTTGACTCGTGCGTGCACACGTGGAAGTTCTATCGAAGATGGCGGGCGATCGCGGCACGAGGACCGTAGGGGCCTCGGGGCACATCCATCTGCGGCCAGCACAATCTTACTACCCATTTTACTGTTTGCAAAATCTTGTATTGCCGACAAATCGATTTACAAAAATTTTTTCCTTTCTAAAAGGACAAGAAGCGAGAAAGATCCATACAGAAAAACACAAGTATGGTTGAACACAATAGACACAATTCATCAGATGAAAATTACTAGAACATACTTCCCATTTACTGGTTTTTTTCGTTATGTTAAACATCGGTTATGTCAGCTATGTTAAACATCGGTTTATCTCATGAAGTCATGGTTGGGCCAAGCTTTAGTGAATTAATCATTGTGGATCGGATTAATTTTGAACCGGTGCATGCATGCATATGTATCTCATAAAGTCAATGGTTCGGCCATGCATGCATATGTATGCCCAAGTCACATACTGGTAGCTAGAGTAATGTACGATGATGATGTCACGTCGACGAGTCACGTAGTCTAGCTAGCTTATCATTTGTGTACCTATGCAGTCAAGGGATCGGTCATAGGGGTTATGTGCACCTAGAATTTTCTAGCCACGTCGGAACTTATGTGGCATGATTAAGCTGTAAAACCACCTTCACGTCATCAAAACCTGATTAGATTAGTGCCATAAGGTGTTAAGTACACCGGTTTGCAAAACCACCGAAGTAAAAGAAACTAAACAATACATTAGGGGTTATCCGGACTTGAGTGAAAAACACAAGGTAGTAATTTGAACTTTTCCAATCATATATTAATAATCAAAAGCAAGCGAACTTGGAGCCGACCGACACTGATGATAACGATCGTGGCATTCGGTTATCTGAATGTTTCTGTAATCAAAATCAAGCGAACATGCATGTACTGAAAAATAGAAATACAGAAACATTCAGTGAATCAAAATCAAGCCAACATGCAAGGCGGCACCGGTGGGCGCAGGGAAAAATCTGGAGCCGACGCCGCCGGGTACGAGCACCAGCACACCACGGCAGCCCGCTGGGGCGGCGCCGCTCTGCCTGCATCCCTGCACGTGGTATTACTCGGTCATGGCGGATCTCGCGGGTCGTCGTCGTCCGCGTCCGCGTACGCACAGGTACAGGCGTAGCAGCTGCCGGCGGTGGCGTTCCAGGACCCGCGCGGCGCCGCCGTCGTGCCCGCGGGCAGCAGGGGCAGCCCAGCCGACGGTGCTTGCCTCGTCGGGATGTGATCTGCTTCTGCGCCCCTGTGCCCAGTGCCGGCGTCCCGCTCACCCCGCCCTTCCCCGGTGTGCACGCTGGATCCGCTCGGCGTCGTCTTGAGACGACTGCTCCGTACAACGCGAAGTGAGCCGTCGATTTGGTCTGGGAGCACGAGCCGTTGCCGTCGTCTCACGACGCGACGGCTTCGCTCTCTCTCCTCCGAACCAGGGGGGATTTTGCAAATTTACCATGACGAGGCGACGGCTGGCACAGCCGTTGTACATGCCCTAATGGTGTTCAGTCGTTGTGGACAAAATTAAGCCAATAATTCAGATTTGTACGACCTACCTTACCGTTCAATGCAACGGGCTCGATGGTTCCTTTTTCAATTTGTTTATGTACTTGTTTTCTTTTATCGTACCAAAATCTGTATATGCATTGTTGATTTGTTCTGTGTTCTCTTCTACGCACTCTGTCGTCATCACCATCGAGAAAGACCCTTTTTTTAAAAATAAGAAAGCACTTTGTCGAGTGTCGCTGGAATGATTGGGCAAACATCAGACCCAAAACGTTCGGCGAACATATGACACCGAAGAGCTCGCTTTGTGAGAGTCGCTCGAAAGCACTTGCGAAGAGGCCACTTTGCCCGCCATCGTTATCAGTTACCATATGGTTCAATTGGTTCAGGGGAATAGTCGCTTGAGAGAGAAAGTTGAGTTTGTTAAGATAGGAAGGAGAGTTCAAATTCAATAAGGATATTCTAGTTTGCTTAGAAAGTACCATGTTAAACTATAAAGGGCTTTTATGCGTGTTTACCCTCGCTTTAAAAGCGAAATGGTGATTTTATCCTCGTTTTTTAACTTTGTGATTTTACCCTTATTATTTAAAAATGAAGGGAAAGTCTACTCCTGTTCTGTTAAAATTAAGTCGCTTTAGCGGTGTTAAAAAGGACAAAAAAAGAGGGTAAAATCACCATTTCGCTTTAGCGAGGTAAAATCATCAAATTCTCTTTTTTTTTTTTTTTTTTTTACTCTTTAATATGACATGTACCAATGATGTTAAATAAGAAGGGTAGACAGAGGTTTCATTTGAAAAAAATGAGGGTAAAAATACAAAGTTAAAAAAACAAGGGTAAAATCACCATTGGGCTTTAAAGTAAGGGTAGAATCACCAAATTCCCAAACTATAAATAGAATGGGAGATGTAACAACATTTGAATACGAAGTCTAATTCTAGAGACTATCAAATCTCGCTGTCTCGTACGTGTAATGATAATACAAAGTCTGATTCTGAGAAACGATCGCCCTTAAATAAATTAATGAGCTAAATGCACCGTAGGTTTTATTATGAACTTGCACCGTGTTAAATAGGTCCCATCAATTACAAAACCCGGGTATATAGCCCTCAAACTTGTGAAACCGTTCACCCTGCGTCAAAAGCCAAAACCAGCCTGGTTTTCACATCAAACTTTGTTGTTAGACCCCGGGAAAGCTTCAATTTAAAAATGGAGTCTGTGACGTACGCAAACAGGTACAGAACACATGCACATTGGAAACGGACTAGTACTATTTGTACCAGTATTATTTGTAACCACTCCACGCACGTCATATTCTGGGCAGTCGCACACAGAGCACAAGCGTGTAGTAGTAGGTATACACCGTAATACTACATGGCGAAAGCCATCCCGCACCACCTGGGGTCTAACAGCAAAGTTTGATATGAAAACCAGGCTGGTTTTGGCATGTGGATCTGGGGGTGAACGGTTTCGCAAGTTTGAGGAGGCCAGATACCCTGGTTTTGTAGTTGATAGACCTATTTTGACACAGCTATGCAAGTTCATGACCTACGCGTGTATTTAACTCTAAATTAATTAACAGCCAACCAGTGACCGTATAAGAAGCTAAACGCGCTCTGCAATGTACGGACACTTTTGCTACCCTAATAATGCAGGAAGAGTAGCCATGGAGATGCACGAACTGATCTACTAAACTAAATGGTGCCACCGTTGCAGCGTAGGACCTGGGCGTTGACCCAGTGGCCAGCATCACTAGCGAGGAAGCTGACGAGCGGCGCGATGTCCTCGGGCATGCCGAGCCGGCCCAGCGGCGCCTCGGCGATGTAGCGCTCCATGTCCTCCTCCGTCTTGCCCGTGTACATCATGGGTGTCCCCGTGGACCCTGGCGCCACCACGTTGGCCGTGATCCCCGTGCCGCGCAGCTCGCGCGCCAGGATCTTGGTCATCACCTCCACCGCCGCCTTGCTCGCCGCGTACGCCGAGTAGCCAGGGCGCAGCGACCCGACTCCCGACGAGGAGAAGGTCACGATCCGGCCGCGCCCGTCACGGACCAACCGCCTGGCCGCCTCGCGGCAGCACAGGAAGGTGCCCCGCGTGTTGGTGCCGAACGTGGCGTCGAACGTCGCCTCGCTGGTCTCCGCCAGCGGCGGGTACGAGTAGTCCAGCACCGCCGCCAGCGTTACCAGGATGTGGAGCTCCCCGCCGAAGGCTGCGGCCGCCGCGTCGAACAGCACCTTTACCTGTGCGGCGTCCGACACGTCCGCCTCGACCGCGATGGCCCGCGGCTGCTGGCTCTCGCCGGGGTGGCTGGAGGTGATGCCGCTCACCAGCGTCAGAGCAGGCGCCGGGTCGCCGATGTACGCCACCACGACGCGTGCACCGAGCGACGCCAGGTGCCTCGACACGGCCGAGCCGATGCCGCCGGCACCACCGGTGACAATGGCCACACGGCCGTGGAGCATCATCGAGGCCGTCGCATCGACACCGCCATTCAACTTGGATTCAGCCATGGGATCGATCGAGTATTACGGTTACGTGTGTGTGAACCGTTCGCCAGGTAGAATTCAAGCTGGAGAGCAGGCAATTTAACAGCCTAGATTCAGATCTCCGACACGGGCGACACACGTCCTGCCAATGCACAGTTAGCTGCACTGTACGATACTACGATGCACGTGATTTGTATTTGTCGACTTCAATGCAACAGTATTCCTAGTTGATGATACATTACATCGGTGAATGATGATTGATGATAAATTCGGGCATGTAGAAGCAACTTAAATGTAAGAAACTTCTACACCAATCTACGGAACTGCGAGTTTTAGTGGTATGAGGGCAGTCCTAATGGAAAATTAATTATAGTTTTTGTCTCTATTAAATGACCTGCTAACTAAGTAATATGCTGACATGTCAGTCTAATTAATGAGGAAAGAGACGAAGAACGAAAGAAACAATTTATTCCTGAAATTCAAGCTGGAGAGCAGGCAATTTAACTGCCTAAGATTCAGATCTCCGACACGGCGACACACGTCCTACCAATGCACAATTAACTGCACTGTGGGATGCACGCGATTTGTAATGCAACAATGTTCCTGGTTGGTGATACATTACATCGGTCAATGATGAATGATGATAAAAGCGGTCTCGTAGTAGCAAATTAAATGCGATATACAGATCTGCAACTTTTAGTGGTGTGATATACTCCCCCTTAAAAAGAACCGGATTCATGTTTTTTTACTATCAGTGAATAGATAGCCCTGCATCGTTTCCTAGGGCGACTAGGGGCGACACGCCACGGTCGCCCAAAAAAAGCCTCCGGCCCTAGGCCTTCTCCGGCCGCCGCCGCTGCCACGGCTCCGGCGGTGGTGGCGACCCCACTTTGCGGTGCCGCAAAAAACCTCTCGTCGTAGACTCCACCCCCCTTCCTCTCCTCTTGTCCTCTCCCCGGTCCAAGTTTGAATTTCTCCGAAGCATTGCTGGTCGGCGCGACCATCAACACCGGATCCGGTCCTACCGGTCCCGCATTCGGGCGCCCTACCCCCTCGGATCCGTGCGTGGCGGCCAAAATGGTGTGGCGCCTAGTTGGCATGTGGGCATGCCCGATGGCCGATGGGCCCGATTCTAGGTTCTTTGGACCCGGCGGTCCAAACCACGGCGACGACGAGGAAGAGGCGCCCCCGGCAAGATCCCCCTATGTCGGCCACTGTGGCGCTTGTGGTGAGGGCCTTGACTTCACCCTCCGCGACGCCTCCACTCGGATCGGCTTCTCTTCGCCGCCCGCGCGGTCCTAGGCGGCACGTGAGCGAACCCCGCGTGATCTAACGCCGGCAAAGAATGGCCTCCCCGGCCGCTGGCTTTAGCGAGCCAGCATGGGGGCCATAGAGTTGCGTGGTCGCAGCGCATGCCAGGTCCCGCGCGTTGGCCTGCCTTCATCCCTAGGACTCTAGGGCCGCGACATGTGTTTGCGTGGGCGAAGTCAGCTACCCCGCAGGCGTCCATGGTGGCGCCTTGTCTTCACTTCAATGCGTCGTCCTACTATTGTGATGAATCTCTGGGATGACTGGCTCTAGTTCACAGGATTGGGGTGCTTAGGCGAAATCCATGCACAACCTTGTCTGTGTGATCAACAGTGACACCACCATCTTGGGACGTTTACCTCCTTGGAGGTGTCGATGATGTAGACTACCCACCCTATGACTGTAGTCTTGTCCCTTTCCTCTCCTGAAAACCTAGCTCTATAATTAGCTAGAGTCAGTGATGGCAGCTCCAACGACATCGTGACCCCTCTTCGGGAGGGCACCACTGGGAAGGAGAAGATTCCAGCTCCTTCTGTGGCCTTGTGTTCTCTCTGTTTGCTCTTCCTTATGTTGTGTTGGCACCCCTTGGGTGAGACTGGTTATGGCTGTCAATTGTTGTCGATGTTTCGATGAGTGTCCTCCTCTAGCGTCTCTGCTCCGTCGTCGCTCTCCTTGATGGTGCTAGAATATAAAATGATGGGTGGTGTTTCCACCACTACCGTCATTCCCCTCCAAGGGTTCTTCCTCGTGGACGACGTTGCATGGTGATACGTGGGACCGGATGTGCTTTGGAAGATGACATCATAGGTTCAAAGAGAGGTCGTCGTGGCCGATGGTATAGTTTGAATGAAGATATAATGACATGTGTTAATGTGTGGGCACTTTGCATGGTGCAATAGTGGGATGTTATAGTAGATGCTCTTGTGGACATTTTGCATGGGAAGAGAAATAGCCTACCAAGAGATGGAAACAAAGTATTACGTGCATACAAGTTTTGGCATACAGCCTACCAAGAGATGGAAACAAAGTAAGAACACATGAACACATCTGAATATATACCAACTCTGCGGCGGTACGATCTCGAACAACTTCGTGGTGATTGGTTCTTTCCTCTACAAGTCGGTATAACAAGTTTCAATCCCCTCTTGCAATTACATTTGATATATATTGAGCTTGTGTAGCAATATTGTTCATCTAATTGATATCTTGTGTAGCTAGCATAATTGTGTAGCAATTTTAGTTGATTTATTAGTTGTGCTAGTTGCCTCTCTAGTTTATTAGCTCATATCTTGATCATTGTGTGAAATAGAGGTAATAGCAATTAGATTGTGCAAATAGGTGGCTTGCCTAACCGTAGAGCTAGAGCAA
The DNA here is from genome assembly GCA_015847255.1 of Hyparrhenia diplandra. Taxonomy (NCBI): domain Eukaryota; kingdom Viridiplantae; phylum Streptophyta; class Magnoliopsida; order Poales; family Poaceae; genus Hyparrhenia; species Hyparrhenia diplandra. The sequence goes on along the minus strand of JADLZK010004190.1, from coordinate 116,945 downwards.
CCGCATTTACGCCATTTGTCTTACAAAGTTGCTCTAGTGCATTTGTAGAATTTTTAGTAGGCTATTCACCCCTAGCATATGTTAAGTTTTGTCGAACTTCTCATGCCATTGCTCATGTGATTATTTCAAGTCATACAAAGAATCACTTCTTTTCATGCAAGTGTCTTTGCCTTTGCCTTAGCCTTCTCTTCAACATCAAGAGAACCATTAAGGTTAGCAATGCTAAACATTTGTATCTTGTGCTTTAGAGTAGTGGGAAATTCCCTCCAAGATTGTGATAACTTCATAAGGATACCACCAAAGAAGAAGCTTGTCGTGCAACACACACTGGGAATGCTTGAGTTCTTTTGCTAGTTCTTGTATCTCTTGTTCCTATTCCACTACAGAAAGATCATCGGTCATCTTGTAGTCGTATAACACCCACTAGTCACTCCTAGCATTAGGAACACCAAATTTTGTGTCAAGCTTCCCGCATTTCTTTGCTAGATGATAACATGTCCACAATGTTTTCCCCTGAAGCACTTGTTACGACATCTCGAAACAAGTTATCGATAGCCTTGAAAACTTGCTCTTGTTTAGGAGTAAACTGCTCGGCCTTCCTTATGCAATATAAAAGATGTTCATAGTTGTCAACCACAACACCATATTTGTAATCCACCTTTTGTAATTCATACAATCAAGTACATTTGGCTTCAAAGCAATATCAAAACTAGTAACCACAAAGGGCCTATTACAAGGTTTCTGGATTGTTAGTTATTTATGAAAATTTGGGCATAATTAAATCTAGAAAAATAGGAAAAAAATTTATGCGCAATATATATGTTGACATGTGATCTACTTGTTTACACGTCATATTGATCATATAAATAACAAAAAAAGATCAATTGGAGTTGTAACAATATAGAGCAAATTATTTTCTTGTCCCTATTAAAAGCTGCTCTTAGTTTCTTGGCCTGCTTTTTTTTTTTTGAATTTTTTTTATTTGGCCTACTTTCAAGTTTTGCTTATTTTCTTGGCCTATCCATCAATTTTAGGCCTTAACAGTGTTAAGTGGTACGTGAAATGACTTTTTTTTTTTTTTTTTGCTCCCGAGGCCTATTGAAAGAGATCAACAACCTTCTATACTGTTTGTTCAGCACCAATATTTTATAAAAAAATAATACACAATAATATGTCCAAATGTACACTTGAATTATTTTATGAAAAATAATACACAATTTTCCTTATACTTTAGTGATTGGACTAACTCAAAAGACGCACATATGGATGATCGGCGAAGAAGATCTTACGTAAACGTCAGACATCCTAATCGCTTCATCTCTTATTGCAGATGACATGCACTTCTCACACAAGTCAAGCCGGAGGGGTCAAGACCCTCCAGTTTTTTCAAAAAAAGTCAAGCAGCCGGCAGTGTCAAAGTCACGTGCGGCTGTTGCGCACTCAAAACACGTTCTGTTACAACGAACCTGCGTGAGAAATGAGAATCTATGGGCGCATGTCCACTGTAGCTTCCGGAAACTTGGACGCCAAGTCGCCAAGCCAAGTGGATGACGGAAGTAAGATGCATCCCAACGGAATAGGGCAGGGGGACAATCTACACAGTCAGAAACAAACGGCCTGGAGCAACTACTCCGACACGTATAAATATACAGCGACACCCCTTCCAGGAGAGACGCAGAAGCAAAGCGAGAAACAGAGAGAGCTAGCTAGTAGGTGACTTCCTGTTTTGCAAACATCTGCAGCAGCAGAGCGCCGGCAACCGAGAGCAACCAGGCGGCCAAGATGGTGCAGCAAGTTGCGAAGGAGGTGATCCCGCTGGTGACGCCTTACAAGATGGGCCAATTCCAGCTCTCCCACCGGGTGGTGCTCGCGCCGCTAGGGAGGTTGCGCTCCTACGGCAACGTGCCGCAGCCGCACGCCGTCGTCTACTACTCGCAGCGCGCCACCAAGGGCGGCCTGCTCATCGCGGAGGCCACGGGGGTGTCAGCCATCGGTGCCCAGGGGTACCCGGAGACTCCTGGCATCTGGACGCAGGAGCAGGTCGAGGCGTGGAAGCCCATCGTAGACGCCGTCCATCGTAAGGGTGGGATCTTCTTCTGCCAGATTTGGCATGTTGGCAGGGCCTCGACCAACGGTATGTTTCTATCTAGCACGAGCGTATATCTTTGTCAGCTGTGATTATACTACTGTTTCATCAGGAGCTGGTTGCTGATTTTCCTTGACCCAATTCGCAGAGCTTCAGCCCGACGGGCAGGCGCCTATCTCGTGCACGGACAAGCAGATTTCCCCAGACGCCGAGTCCGGAATGAAGTATTCCAAGCCACGCCGGTTGCGGACCGAGGAGATCCCTGGCATCATCGATGATTTTAGGCGGGCCGCTCGGAACGCAATTGAAGCCGGCTTCGATGGTGTTGAGATCCACGGTGCGCACGGATATCTCCTCGAGCAATTCATGAAGGATAGTTCTAATGACCGCACCGACGAGTATGGCGGCAGCCTGGAGAACCGGTGCCGCTTCGCCGTGGAGGTCATCAACGCCATTGTCCGCGAGGTGGGCGCGCACCGCGTGGGCATTAGGCTGTCGCCCTTCGCTGACTTCATGGACTGCGTGGACTCCGATCCGGTGGCGCTTGGCCACTACATGATTCAGCAGCTCAACAAGCATCAGGGCTTCCTTCACTGCCACATGGTGGAACCTAGAATGGCTACTCCTATGAACGACCGCAGACAAATTCCTCGCAGTCTCTTACCATTCGGTAAGGCGTTTACCGGCACATTTATCGCCGCCGGCGGGTACGATCGCGAGGAAGGCAACAAGGTAGTGGCAGAAGGCTATATGCTGACCTTGTCGCGTATGGAAGGCTCTTCTTGGCTAACCCGGACCTGCCTAAGAGGTTCGAGCTGAATGCACCACTGAACAAGTACAACCGTTCCACCTTCTACACGCAAGATCCCGTTGTTGGCTACACGGATTACCCTTTCCTCGAAGACGGTGACAATAATGATGAGTCAAGTACTCTAGCTTAATCATGCAGATGCCAGATAGTCATGTATGACTTCGCCATTATTTCCACCATTCATTGACATTATGGCAGTCATTATGTCATGTTGTTGCTTTCTGTTGTGTGATGTGAAATAAATGTACTTTTGCTGAAATTACTATAAAACGTATATACTATTTTCTAGATCATCTGATTTGGAGACTTATCCAAGGAGAATTTGTCTCACCTAGGCTACACCTTTTCGTAGTTGCCTTCCTCGCGATCGTACCCACCTGCTGCCACTACCTTGTTGCCTTTTAGTATTTCACGGTACGTGTGAGCTTACCGTGTGAGCTCATTGATTTTTGTGAGCTTACCTAGAATTTCTTTACTCCTCTTCTGCAAATTATTAGTCTAAATCCTTATGCAGCAATTCATAGAATCCTCGTTGAGTCAATACATTCAGTCAAAACTAGATTTTGTGAGGCTCTGATTGGATTATAGGAATTTTCATTTAATTCCTTTCTAGAAGAAAGGTTTTTGCGCTTGACCATTTTGAAGGAATGAGAGAATCCACCGCCACCTTTTGGTTTTAATTTCTTCACGAAGTCTAAGAGTTTCAAGATTACAAATGTTACTGGTGCATGCTTTCATGAAACGTCAAGAGTCTTTGCATTAGCCATTCACAACAAACACTAGCATATGTTATGTTTTGTCGAACTTCACGTGCCATTGCTTATGTGTTTATTTCAAGCCATACAAAGAATCATATCTTTTCCTGCAATTGTCTTTGTCCTAGCCTTCTCTACAATATCAAGAGAACCATCCTCGACCACCTAACCACCAAGTCTTCCAGAGTTGCCCGCTCGACTTGCACGTCCGCCGTCTCGACTCGATCACTCCACGTGTCCTTGCACTTGTCAATGTCTCAAGTGTCAGCCACCACACCTAGCCACCCGGCGATCCGGTCCCTCGGTGCAAGCCTCACGTCCGCCCTTCACCACTCCCGCTCCATTGGCACAACACGTCCTCCTTGGCCTTCACCTCACCGTCGACCACCGTCTCCGACAGACCTCGTGGTTCTAATCAACCATGTGTTCGCAGTGTGAGGCGAAGAACTCTATTGAACTTGACTCCAAAAGCTAGCAAGTGTACTAATGGGTCCTTGTCTCCTCAAGTTGATCATACCGTTATAACGCTAAAAATCATAGCTTGTGTATCTATAGGTGGATCCAGAAAATTATACATAGAGGGGTCAATCGAGGATATTCATTATATGTGAATTGACTCATCTATTCTGGTTCCTGTGATGGAGGAAATTCAACCGATGGCACGTCGCGAGAAAAATCGGAACGCCCGACAAAAAATCATCCGACAAGAAATCAGGAACGCCCGCCCGATACAACTGAACCGGCCTCATCTCACTTCTACTTGCACGAAAAAAAAAAACGGATCTCGAGTCAACCATTATCAATCAATCATCAATCACCCGCACATGTGGACGCCGGACTCTTTGTGATCCGCCTCCCGCCGCCGCTCTCCGTACCCTCTCGACCTCGCCCGCCAGCGTCACGCCTCATACGCCCCCACGACGCAGTCATCGCGATCGGCGATCAAAAGCGTTATCGCCGTCCTCATCGCGCCCTCCCGCCGCTGGCTCGTGGGATATCGGAGCCGCACTCAACGGCGGCCGCGGCGCTGTCCCGCGGACGCCGTCGCCGTGATCTCGAGGTCCCGTCATCTCACCATCCGCGCCGCGCCCGCGCGGCGTCGTAGTGATCGGAGGTCCAGTGATCTCGCCTTCCGCGTCGCGCCTCCGTGCGACGGCACGTCGTCACCTACGACAACGTGTGCTCCTCCCGACAAGGAGCCGTGGTTCGACTGTATGATTTGATGTGATGCGGTGGAGTCGCACGCGTGGCGCGGCGTCGCCAAAGGTTCTTGCCGCCGCCGCTATCGCTGGAGGGCGGTTCAAGGGCGGCCCCCGCCCGGCCAACCTCATCCAGGGGTCCTCGGTGTTGAAACCGGTGTTCTCAACACGGGAGTAGGGTCTCCGCCTAGGCGAAGCTCTAGGGGAGGATAGAGAATATAGGAATACTAAGTGCAGAGGTACTCAATAATAAATGGCCATAAGTGGTATTCACCAACCATCCAAAAGGGGAGGTTAACCCCCTATTTATAGTTTACATCATGCAGGAATGTAAGATTACATATCTGCCCTCCAATATTCCTAGCATATTCCTATATTTGGCTTGCTGCCCTAGGGCCTTCGCGCACACTTCTTCCGCGCCGCACCGCCTTCACCGCTTGGACCTTCGCGTCCTATTGGAGTCCGGGTCGCCGAGATCTCCGCCCGGCGGCCTTCGAGGTGTAGTAGGAGCCTCAGAAGCGAGGCATCTCCGCCGACCCAGGCGTCGGTCCGCGATGATGGCGGAGGTCGTCACCTCCACCTCCTTGGTGCTCAGAGGGAGGGACCTCCGCCTGTCTGGAGAGGCGGTGGCTCCTTGAATTGATGCTTGCTCCTGAAAGACAGACATAAGATTTGGACAGAGTTTTCCCGGTTAGCGAAGACCTTCGATCTGCGTTTTATCGCCAAGTTAGACACCTCCGCCTGCCAGCTCGGGGTCATGTCCCAACAGTCCCCCCTCTTGAGGACGAATGGCCAAGGCGAAGACGTGCCTTTGTTCTCAAACTCTCCGGTCTTGGCGGAGGTGTTGAGGGTACCTTCCTCCCCGTGGCACGTGTTGTCTTGGGTCTTCGCTGGCGGAAGTTGTAACGTCGCGGCTTCAACGGACAAAAATGCGCGCCTTTTGAGGCCAATTTGACCGTTATCTGCCCGTTGGTCGTGTCCGTTGGTTTTTGAATGTGAAGGGTCACCTGGGTACCTATATAAGGGGACCCCCCCTGCCCGAGCGGAGGGTACCCAAGCCGTTGCTTTCATTGCTCTCGCTTTCGCCCACCTTCGCGCACTCACACTTGCGTTTAGTTTGTGCTAGGTCACCTTCGCTGTAGGGGCCTCGCTTAGTTGCATGCGCGATCGTTTTGAGCCGTTTAGCGTGAGGGGCTATTACCTTCATTTCGACATTTACGGGCCGTACGCGGAGCTTCTGCCGGTGCGGTCGTCCCAGTTTGCAGCTTTCTACGAAGATTGCATGCTGGACGCCGCTCGCGCTCAAGACCTGGAAGAGACTCTTTCAGACGTCGAGGCATCTGTCGGCGATCTCATGGCTCGCGAAGACATGGATATTATGTACGAGCTTGGCCCATCCAAGATGAACAAGGCGCTACTGGCGGACCTCCGCAAGAAGGGTTATGTTCCTGCTTCTTACGAGGTGGAGCTTCCTAAAGAGGAGGCGGTACCTTCGCTCCCCGAGCCCAAAGAGGAGTGGGGGTAGTGTTCAAGGATTTCTTCACGTGTGGCCTCCGCCTTCCGTACTTGCCCTTTCTTCGTCAAATCCTTGAGGCCTTCAGAGTTCAGGTCCATCAGTTGACTCCCCACGCTTTCTTGGCGGTGGCGAAGTTCGTTTGGGCGTGCGAGTCGTATGGAGCGGAACCGGACATCAATGTTTTTTGCGAGTTCTATGAGTTGCACAAGCAACCGAAGACCCGCAAGATGGCAGATGGGTCCGAGAAGAAGCTGCAGTATGGTTGCTGCACGTTCAGTCCTCGCAGCCACCAGGGCGGTGAGAAGGCGGAGCTCTCTTTTGCCCAAAAGAATAAATGGGATCCCGGGTGGCTGGATTACTGGTTCTATGCTCGGTCCAGTAAGATGAAGAGGACCGTTGGCGGCGAGTCGGTGGATTTCTTCATCTTCGCATCGAAGCTTACTCCGGTTGATATTGTGCCTCGGCCGGACATCAGAGACAGGGTTTTGGAGAAGCGGACAGCCGCCGCAGTTTGGCGGCTCGCCGATACTCGCCGGCGACCGACTGGTGGAGGAGATGTGCGCCGCCAAGTACTCTCCGCTGTCGAGGAATAAGGCGTCGTTCTCGACAGAGAAGATCAATCTCCCCGTGTTCGGGGGGGAGGCGCTGGTGGCCTGTCCGCGCCTCGGCGCAAGGTTGCCGGAGGGCACCAGCGCCGACGCCTTCGTGATGACTATCGAGGCGGAGGCCCAAGAGATTTTGGGGATGATTGGCGTGAAGGAGTTCCTTGCGCGGAGGTCCCGGGCGGGGACCATGCCTCGTCTTAATCGGGTCTTTGAAGAGATAAGGGTCTCTTACGGCCCGCACAAGGTGCCGGGTAGAGTGACGGCGGAGGTCCTCAAGCGGGAGGAGGAGGAGGCGGCTAAACTTGAGAAGAAGGCTGCTGCTGCTCTCACCCAAGGCGAGAAGAGGAAGGGCCCTCCGCTACCCGCCGAAGGTGAAAAAGGGGAAGCCGGCCGATGAGGGGACTTCGCCCGCATCCAGGCTGCCGCCACCAAAACGACGCTCAAGAGGAGGCCAAGAAGAAGAAGAAGATTAACTGTAAGGTGTCGCCGTGGGGGGACTCCTCGCCTAAGGGAGATGAAGAAGCCGGGAGTGATGAACCCTCCGGCGCCGAGTCTTCCGCGGGCCGTTGCGTTGAACACCGGAGGTGGGGGCCGCCGGCTCGGCTGCCGAGGGCCGGTGAGGAATCCCCACCGCCGCGGCTTGCCTTGTGGGCCCTCCAGGCGTAGCTACCTCGGAGGTGTCCAAGGTGATTGCTGATCCCTTGGATGGCTTTCCTTCTTCGAGTGGTGGCTCCGCTTAGCTCGCAGATCCAAATAAGCCCAATTGCCGTACTCGGACAGAGGCGAGGTGTCCGAGAAGGTTAATGAAGATGAGGTAGACTCCGATCGCGCAAAGGATTTGATCGAGTCCGAGTTCGTGGACTCTTTGTTCCTCCTATCGGGCAAAACATCACTTTCGCCGAATCACGGGAGCTTCGCGCCATTCATAGGGCGTCAAAGGGAAATGAGATGGCGAGAGGTCAGCTCTAGGACCAAAGCCGCGGAGGCGGTGAAGGTGTTGGAGGAGTCTGCACGCGAATGCTACTTCGCCCCACCCGGCTTTCGAAGGTTTGACTTTGTCTCTCTCTCTTTTTTGTTACTTGTTTTTCGCCTTGAGTCATTTGCTCATTGGTTCTTCTCGTCCTTTAGACGCCGGTGGTTCTGTGCGGCGGTCGCGAAGCGACATGGTCGGGTCCCCTCGAAGTCATTGCCGAGGGTAGCCTTGGTAAGTTACCTTCGCTATTATTGTGGTTTGTTTTTTTTTGCTCATGAGCTTATTCACTCTTCCGATTAGATGCTATCTCTCGAATATTTTTAACCGGCGACGCCCGGGGAGGTCTTCGACAAGGCCGTCGACCGTAGCCTTGCGGTATGAAGATCAAGTCCTCGCACTGTTGTTTTTTATTTTTATTAAGTGAGCGAAAGTCTAAACGCTTTTGACTTGCAGATGACCACTAGCTTGGAATGCCTTCGCAAGCGTGTTCACCAGGAGTTCGCAGCTCGCGACAAGCTTCTTGGTGACCTGGAGGCGAAGGCTTTTGGCTGGAGGGACGGAAAGGAAGCCTCCGACAAGTTACTCTCCGAAGAGCGGGAGCTCTGCTCTAAGGAGGCGTCAGCTGCTAAGGAGGCGGAGGACCTGTTGACAGCGCGTGCCGAGCGAGCCAAGAAGGCCCTTGAGGAATTGAAGGCTAAGCTTGATGAAGCTAATACAAACCTCAACTCTTCTCGGATTCAGGCCGCCGACAAGCAGAAACAGTTGGAGAATCTGCACGCCTCCTGCGCCTCCGCTGCCCACGCCTACACCAGCGCCATCACATCATTTGGAGCGGTGACTACTCCTTTTCCTAAGGATGGGAGCAGCACTAATATTTTGGGCTGGATGTCAACCAACTTCGCGAAGCTGCCAAGCGTCTTGCGGGGCGTCTCAGACTTCGGAGCCCGTGCTGCAGCGACGAACCTAACTCACGTTCTCGCTTTAGAGCGCTGCGAGCATATTGAGAAGCTCCGCGTGAAAGACTCGCATTAGCCCTCGACCCTGGCGGAGCTTACCAAGGGTGCTCTGCGGTTTGTGGGCTCATTCATGAAGACGTTTTGGGCGAGCCATGGGCAAGCGGAGGCTGCCTCACTTGCGAGTTCTTTGCTTCAGGTTTGTGTCCTTCTTCTATTCCTTTTCAGCTACCGTGTTTTACTTCGCTTGTAACTTTGTACTAATTGTTTACTTTTTGTAGACTGCCCCTCGTGTTGGGGCTGCCGACGCAGCCCCGCCGGAGGCTCACCCAGGGCCGGCTGGTCACGATGATGATGCTCCGCGAGATGCACCTCCGCCAGCTACTCAGGATGCCGAGGAGAAGGTGTCATCTCCGGACCAGGACGATGACGAGGTGTAGCTGCTTAGGGCCCTATCCTAGCTTAGTTATCAGGGTTTTGTGCGGATGCGGATCTCCGCTGTATAAATACTTAACCGTAATTTTTAAATATTAATGGAAGTCTGATGTTTTTCTCTTGTATGTGGAAAATTTGCCTGCGCAGGTCTCTAAAGAGGAGCCTGCGCAGGAAGTGTCACCCTTGCACTTTTATCGGGATGGAGTTTATGTTGATGGTGGTCTTTGTTCCTTTTGGAAGGAGACCTTCGCTAATCCTAGCGTAGAAGAGATGTATGATGATGTTCTTTTTGATTTAGGCGACGCACGCATGGCTTTTACAAATTCAGTTGCTTGGGAGGGACCTCCGCCCACCTCCGATTGAGCCTTAGTTTCTTATGACTTATTTTTGTAACAATACAAGAGTTTATTAATAAAGTTGGTTTTTTGTTACATGGTTAGCGCGTTTTGGAACGTTTGCTTTGGTTGCATTGCTTGCACTCTCTTCTTCGTTCCCTCATCCACTCCGTGTACAACCTTCGCTGGTAGAGTTGGTTGTGGTCGCTAGTCACTTGTTTGCAGCGCGAGTCCAACTCCTTCCGTCGTGAAGTACCGGCGTGGAGGATGCTTTTCTTTGGAGACACGTCTGAGGTACCCGCGTGAATGGTGCTCCTCTTTGTCGACCTTCGCGGGTCTCCGACGTGGATCTCGCATGTGGATACCTCATTGAGGTTTTAGGTTTGGGGGGCTGTTACGAATCTTTACGCGGTCTCCCCCCTGAACATATCCAGGTGCGAAGATCTTTACGAATCTCTACTCGGTTTCTTGTTTACGTGTTGATAGGTGGCGGAGGTTCACGTCCGCGCCCATCTCTGGTATGGGAGTGTCCCCTGTTATGCTTGTGTTTCTAGTCTGATTGACTAGGGTTCAGGGTGGGGGGCCTGTTTTATAGAGGTGTTGCCATGAAGGTTACTTATTGCCTTCGTCCTTTTGTAGGTTTAGTAGGTGGATTGGGTTATTATATAATGTGGGGTCCCCCCCCTAACTTGATCCGATGTGTGAGTGTAGTGATGGGTTGTTGCACTAATTCTGGACATCGTGTAAGGATTCGTAATTATGATTTTGAGCCTTCAAGTGTGGTGGCGTCCTATTCGTTGGCTGGAAGCGCCGACTAAAACAGGCACGGAGCTATTAATTCTTGGCTATGGGTCTGTGGTCCCGTAGCGGAGGTTTGGTTGGAGTTGGAGTTCACTGGTTCCACTGCTGCTTCTACAAGCACAACTCCAGCCCCTGTTGCTCTCTTGCTAGCGGAGGTTTCCCTCTACCGAAGGTTCACGTCACAAGTTGAGAGTGCTATGAGACAAGGCATCGATGCTGGCGGAGACACATTTGGCCTGCCTTTGGTGAATTGGCGCTTAGCATGGTGGCATAGTTGATCTCTCTTTTGCGCTTATGTTTGCGCTAACACTGTATTTTCTGCTACAAGAATGTTTGCAGTTTCGACAGCACAATGTCAAGAACCTGTGCTGCTTGTAATCATCCCAGCAAAAGAGAAACATGCTAGATTTTGTCTCTAATTTTTGTATTCGACTTCCTCCTTGCCTTTGTTGGCGGAGGTTTTGCTGATGCCTGATGTGGACAGGTCTTGTTTCAGCATTTGTTTTGGCGTATTTGGCCGTATTACCTCAATGCCTGCGCCTTGGGCAGGACTTGTTTCGAGGATTTTTGGGACCTGTCGGAGGTCTTTAGAGGTCGTCTTTAGGTTAGAATCTCCGCGTTCTAGCCTTAAGAGGTCCTCTCGAGCATTTCTTCGCCCTTGTCGAATTACGTGACTGCGTTGCTAGTCACTTTCGACTTTCTTTGCTTTGTGTTAGGGGAATTTTCCTCTTTATATTACAGAGGATTTTTACATCAGTCCTGCCTCATTAAAAACACCACCTCCGCTAGGAGTTCCCCTGTGTGGAAAAGAGTGCAGGGCTTGTTTTGAGAGCGGTAAATTCTACTTTCCCTACCGATGAAAAAGTAAAGACCGGCCGACCTCGCTTATAGTTTGCGTGAGGTGGTCTTGCATGTGTAGTACTTAATGAGGTTATCAACGTTCTAGGTGTGGTCGGAGATGTTGCCTTCGCCGTCAATGTTGACGGTCGTTAACTACATATTTTATACCGTCAACATTAGTATAAAACCACCAAAACACAATAGTAATAGGGCTTTGAGCTAACCATTTCCACAAGTTTTGGTACTTCACTTGTTTTGCAGACAAATGTTGGAAACATATACATTTTGGGAAAAGCAAAGGAAAACGTATAAAGAATAACAAGGCCCTAAATGGACATAAGCAAAGCAAGGAGGAGAGAGGAGAAATGCCCATAAACATGAATATTAACATCTATACATAAGCCCAAGAAGTGGAAACCCAAATCCAACATGAATTGATATTGGGCCACATGACATGGGTTTAGTATTTTGGGCATAACTTCTTCATACGAACTCCGTTTTCAGTGTACCGCCCGCCAAAACGAAGCTAACGACGAAACGGACAAGCTCACAAAATTTCAGCCCAAACGGCCCAGATATGGGTGCGCCCGCACCCATATGGAGGCGGTTCAGGCCCATCTTTCTCTAGCGTACAATCAATGTCTGAAAAGTTGTATGGCGGTGTTGGTTGCCACGTTCACTGAACCTGGACGCCAGGAGGAGGTCGGTTTGGTGCATTGATGGTGGTAGATTTGCATTTAGCCCCCTCCTCTCATCCTATAAGTAGGTGGCCTCTCCCCCTCTCACAACACACCAATTCCATACACAACACAAAGGAGAGCCACAATGTAATAGAGAGGAGTTCTTGTTCTTCATCCTCCTCTTAGTTCTAATGGAGAGTGAGAGAGGGAAAGCTAGAAGGATACTTTGCTCCTTCTACTCGGAGTTGTCGGAGTACCCTCGGTGGTCCGCGGTTCCTAGGAGGTCGTAGTGCCGGAGTTGTCGGCACCCGCCACGCTTGTACCTCTACAACTTCCTTACACTTTGGTAAGAAAGTTTGTGTTCATCTTTTGTCTTATTGTTCTTCAAGTATATTATCTTAAGTTGTTATAATCTTGCGGGATCGTAGATTGTCTCGTAAGAGCGTTAGTTCTTGGTGAAGGAACTCTTTGACCGGGAACCTTTGATCGACATCAAGAGTCGTGACCAATAGTGCAAACGTGGTGTTTGGACTAGCGCTCACCTACCTTTTTTGGAAGCACCCCACGGTCGTGAGGGTAGGCGGCAGGTCGTGATAGCCTTGTCCGTCCCTTTGTAATCCCTCCACGTTCGGGTGTGACGTAGAGCTAATGGCCGGACTGACCTCTGGTATTGGGCAAGGGCCGTGCCCGAAGTAAGGAGATAACAGCTCTAGAAATCCCCGCCCAAAACCTAAGCCCATAAAGATACCTCACTACCCATAGTTATCCTTGGGCGGCTCTATTCAGAGATTAGTGCGCAATCGTTCCCTGTGGAAAATACGATACCCTGAATATTTCCGGGTGAAAGCTACAACGATTCCGCGACGCTTGCCAATTTATCTCGCATACGTTAAAGAACGCCAATCGCCAATGAGTCGGAAAGCCCCTGGCCTTGCTGCCTTTCTTGCAATGAATGGGTCGTCCCACTTTGCTTGTAGCTTACCCACGTTGGAAGCGTTTGGTTTTCGCTGAGGACTAGGTCTCCGTCTTTGATATTCTTCTTGTGGACCTTGTTATCTCTCCATTTTTTGGTCCGTCCCGGTATTTACGTTATGTTTTCCACGGCCTCCACCCTTGTGTGTTCTAGGGTTTCTTTTGGCATAGTCTTCGCCCCTCCGCCATCTTTTTGCTTTATGACGCGGAGGCTTTCTCGCTTTAGTTCCTCCGTAGCATTGCCTCTTCTCCGCATACATGAGTTTGAATGGAGTGAAGCCGGTTACTCGCGAAGCTGTTGTGTTGTGGGACCAGATTACTCTTGTCAACTCGTCGGCCCACTTACCTTTGCAGAGGTTGAACAAGGTTTTGATATTGAGGAGAATATTATTCCATTTGCTCTCTCGACGCCCCATTGGACTCGGGTGGTAAACTAAGGCAAAGGCTATCTTCGTGCCCATTTGTGTGCATAATTCTCTGAATTTGTCCGAGTTGAACTGCTTGTCGTTATCGACCGTGATCATTCTAGGCACCCCGAATCAGATTATGTTTTGCCAAGAGAATTTCTTGATTGCCTCGGGACGTGATCTTCGCCCGAAGGGTTTGGCCTCTATCCATCCGGTAAAGTATTCAACAGCCACCACCGCGAATTTGTTTCCTCCTTGCGGTTGGTAGTGGGCCAACCAGTCTATTCCCCACCTCCGCAAAGGGGCCATGTCGGAGGTATTAGCCGGGTTTCGCCGAGGGTTCTGTCAGCCCCACTTTTATGGGTCCTTAATCACACGTGTTTGCGCCACGATCACGCCACAAACACGTCTATTAGTCTCAGATAATGGTATACAGAGTTAATGGTAACCGAGCTTTATAGATATAGGATAGAAAAGGGGCTTACAGTGGCGACGAAGGGATCACCAGTCAGGGTTACAATATCAGAGTTAGCCAATCGAGAAGCGGTGGATTAACCATGACACCGCCTCGCATCCACGTGGCAAACTTGAGCATGGATGAATCCTGGGCTTCAACGTCTTTCTCCTAAGCAAACACCTTGCAAACTCCTACGAAATGTTGGTCCTCTATCTTGACGACGAACTTACCTCCTGATGTGCCGATGTCGTAAAAAACAGAGGAGGGGTGAGTACAAACGTACATTACTCGGCAAGTCCAAACCGTGGGGTGGTTATGATTATTAAGGGTTTGGGCCCCAGCGAGTCTCAAAAAACTGCTCTTGCTAGTTCCCCGGGGTGGATCTCATCCTCCTTAACACAGTCTCAAAACAAAGTTAGTTATCCTTAGGGTGAATTCTTATCATAGATGTTCCGGCCTAGCATCCGCCCATTCCAAGGACGTGGCTATTCGAATAGATTTGATACGCCTGCGCAGAGGTCGTACACTTTCCCCACACGATAGGCGTTGCTCCACCATCGCCATGGCTTCGACGGTGCCTAACGAGATTCCGTACCGCTCGGGTGCTACCCTAGGTTTTGGTATGATCCTACCACGACTTCTCGGGGGTTGGCGGGATGACGCATCATCCCCGACGAGCTTCAATGCACACTACGCCCAACGTGGCTTCAATACACACCACGCCCGCACACAAAGAATCATAATCATCATAAGTATATATATCGTGGTGCACAAAACCCGCGCCACCGCGGCCAAGATTTTTAACGGATCGACCACGCCACGCCTAACCGACCATGGGGTTCGCTCTCCCCATGTCCGCTCCCCTCGATAGATCGCCGCCCTCACGCCGCCACCTTGGATCGAATTCATACCGTCACCTAACGGGTGTGTGGAATCAAGCCGCCCCATCCCTGCTGCGGTGTGGTCAGACGTATAATCGCACTAGGTAGAAGGTCTATGAACCGGTCCTTAGGGAGGCGGTGTATCTCCCCGTAGGAATCCCTCACGGCGATTCCCGATGTGGTAACCCACCTCACTGTGGATTACCACCACCCACCTCTTTTGTTGGTTAGGGTTCATTTCTAAGATCTCATATAAGTTCTTATTTAAACGTATGAGCTTAGATAATGTGGATGATTACGTCATCCCACTTAGCCCCATGGCTACATTATCGCCCATACCACTATACACTAACAAGTTATCAACATAATTAACTTCATGGCTATTATCGTATGTGCACAACATCTCATCTCTTAACAGAGCACCTAGCTCATCATCATATCTTATGCACATAGCTTAACAACATCTCATACATACACCTAGTATGTATCATCTCATAATCTCGTCATCACATACGATAATAGGCCATGACCTTGAGATCCATTATATTAACATCATCAATTAACATCAATTAATTAAGGTCGGGTTAGGGGGTAAGGACTTGCCTCGGTATGTTCTTACAAATCGGCACGTGATCGAACTAAAGTCGCTCGCTTCGTAAGGAAACTCCTAAACGAAGTCGATGAAGAGCTAACGCGTGTCTATCGATAAACCCGGTTTAAACTAAAGCAAGCATAGAAGATTATGGTGGTGACAGTGAATGCATAGTCCTAGATTTTAGATGAATTATGGAAGTCGTTTCACTCAAATCGGAGTTAATTTGCATGAGATATGAATTATACAATATTAATCCCTAATTAATTCATTAGGGTAATATTATATGATAATTTTATCATGTAATAATATTGGAACTAATTACATGATAAAATTCTATAATTCAAATGATGAATTTACAAATTTTCTCGGGAATTTTTAAACACGACGAAGTAGTATTTATAACATCCTGTGTACAAAAGCGGGGTGTACATAGCAATTTCCCTATGTGTACACAACACCGTAGATGCGCGTGATGCGGTCGACAAGTGGGTCCCATCCCGCCACGTGGACTCCCCCGAGTGGCGACGTGGGACCGTGGGTCCGGCGAGGTGGCACCGCTACGGTTGTCAACGGCCGCCACGCGTCGCCGTCCCACCGACCCTCCTTGACGCCGTGACGGGGGGTGGGGGGGGGGACGGCGCCGCCCGTGGACAAACGTGTCCTTCCCATCGGACGCCGCTACGCGGGCGCCGCCACGGAGTTAGCCGGGCCTTGCCTCGTAGCTCACCGCGAGGGGTCCTTTGGAACCGCTCTCGCACCCTAGTCCTCCCGGGTCGGGCTTAGGGCGACGGAGGAGGTCTTTTCCCCATAGCGGCGGCGGCGTGGGCGGCAAGCCGGCGGTGGCGGCGGAGCGAGCGGCGCCTGTATCATCTACAACAAAAGAGAAGATAGGGAAACGAACGAGGGAAGCTCGGGGATGCTCACCGAAGCCGCTAATTTGACCCACGACGACGGAGACGGCGGGACCTTCAACCCCTACCCGGCGGCGCGCGAGCTCGATTTGGGGAGAATCGAGGTGGAGAGGAGTGGAGGCGGAAAGAGGAGGAATGGAGGGAGCACCGCGTGGGTCCAGGCACCCGCGGAGCCGATGGAGAGGAGTGCGAGCTCGACAAGTCTTTGGGGCGGGCATTTATAGGCGGCGCCGCTGGGAGGCCGCGCCGGCGAGATTTTTCTCGTCGTCCGCGATCTTTTCCAACGACCTCCGCTGCGCGCTGGTGTCTCGCGGGGCGTCAACCGTGCTCGTCCGTGTGCTCATCCACTCCAGCGATCGGGTCTTGTCACCGGGCCGGGTTGGCTCGCCCGCTGGGTCACGCCGCCGGCCGCCGTCGCTGTCGCCATGGTGGCCGAGTGCCGCTCTGGCCCGCGGCGCCATCGTCCGCCGACCCGCCCCTCGCGGCGCGTAGACCTCGCCGAGATGGACGATCTTTGGTCGCGCCGCATGGCCATCCCGGGCGAGCCGGTTTGTCATCTCGCCACATCGGGCCGCCAAGGGGTGTGTCACGGCGAGGTCGCCGCTCCCACCGTTTCTCGGGGAAGGGAAGATAAGGTCGAAGCCGGATGGCGATGTGATCGCCAAGGGAGTCCGCACGCCCATCGTGGTGCAAGTCCGCGATGCTTGCCTTGTGTCGGGTTCGGCGGAAACAGCCGGGTCCCGACGATCTGCGGCGTCTGCTGGTGTGGTGTCTTACGGGACAGCCAGAGCTAACGCCCGCGCCCGCATGTCGGTGGGTGAGGGAGGAGGGAACGTGGGTCGGGCGGGTGGGTCCCGTGTGTCGGCCGAAAGAGAGAGAGGAAGAAAGTGGGCCGGGTGGCCGTTGGCCGGTTGGGCCGCCCGCGCGGGAGGGGGGAAAAGAAGAGAAGAAAGAAGGAAGAGGAGGAGGTGTTGGGCCGGTTCAAGAGGAAATGAGCCCGTGTCTCCCTTTCCCTTTTTCTAATTCTCTTTCTTGTTTTCCCTTTTCCTATTTCCCTTCTTTTTCCCTCCTCCTTTCTCTATCATTTCATGTGTGCTTTTATACATATTAAGTATAAGGTATATGGTTGTGCAAGAATATATATTATCATGACTTTTGTCATGACTACAATTATACTCTTGCACTTTTGTATATTAGCACACATGTCCCATTTCTCTTATTCTCCCTTTTTCTCTCATTATCTCATGTGTACTTTCACATATATACGTAAGTTGTACCAAAGCTTGTAGATATATACCCATAACTTGAGAATCACTATGTAAAAAAAGGCCTCTGATCGCGTTGGCGGCATCTACGATCCGCCAAGACGCACGCTGCGTCGCCCATTAGGTCTCTAAATGTCCGGCTTTACGAGACTGTCCGTAGCGAGCATCTCGCAACAAGCTTTAATGCGCATGTTTTTAGTGCGTCTCAAACTTTCCGTCTATAGTAAACCCCTTGTTACACACGCCGCCGTGGAACGCCACGTGTGTCCCATCGCTTTTGTGCGATCGTGGGCTACTATATCTACGCACATTATTATCTAAGAAGCGTACCTTTTTTGAAACGCCACGCACCAGCGGCATCGCGATGTCGGTACCGCGTCTAAAAAGTAGTGACGCACGAGCCCAAAGATGCGATCGTAACGCGGTTTGAATGCACAGATGCCAGTACAAGAAGGCGTCTCGTGCCGCTAACGCACACGCCGACGCTTGTACGCATCGCTACCTAAACTGTTATCCATTCACGTACACCCGATCACTATAAGGGTCCAGAAAACCGTTATTCAAAATACGCACTGGCGCGGTGAAAAGTAACCGACCGCGATATCTTTCGCACTTCCTACGCACGCCGTGGGTACACGTGTCTGCGTGGCACCTTGGCTGCAGGTACGTGTGACGCCAGCTAGATTGCTCGACCGTAACTACACTCCGCTCATAGATGCTTGTTTTGTACTACCGTCTGCGAAACTTAATGCACTTACGCACGCTTACGCTTCTGGCCATTCGACCAGAACTCATGCGAACTACGCCGCATGTCTACAACAATCGCCCCTCAATAGGTTTCATGTTACGATGGTTGTTCGCAACACGTGTCGAAGTAACACACGAGCTACTGACGCTGCGTTTTAGTAAACTTCGTCGCATTCCTTTCCAAATTTTACGGGCGTGCTTTTGTAGACTTCGTCACGTAGGATTTAGTCGCTTTAAAAGACGCCCGCTTTGATTCTCGCATGACCGTAAATGTTTCGTGTTTTTAGACGCTTGTTCGGTGTTTCGAGACGTTTCTTCTATTCGATGAGACATTTAGTCACGAAAAACCTACAGCGCGGATCGGCACTGCGGGTCCGGTCCGTACATAGATAATGCAGACGTTTTGGCACGCCGACGAGAAATGAAAATGGTAGACACCGGCAAACACAAATATCTGAGATGCAATGTGTCCGATCACAAACAAATGGCGACGCCCGGCAAAGATTACAAATTCAGTGTATCTCGGATTGTTCACACGCAGATGTACCCGGTTCTTGAGGGGCACGCCACAGATTGTTCACAACACAAATAACACACGATTCACATGCATGTATCCCGCTTTGATCGTCATGCGGCAAAGGGAAACAAGAACACGCTTCACATGCATTTATCCACCGATCGTCATGCGACAAGGGAAACAGAATCAACTCACGGTTTATTTAAACGAAATGCTCGCCGTGGCTGATGACATGTTCCATAAGAAACTTAGCGATCTTCTCTCTAATATCCTCCAAATTGATCGAATCTCCCTTCAAGTCAAAATCCTAATACAAAGAAAGGTAGGCGTAAGTGTTTGTTGTACACATGGTCTATATTGCCAAACAAAGGTAGGCACAAGATGGAGCTGTGCCGAGTTACCTCGTGACGATCCAAATGAACTTCGTTTCATCACGACCATCAAGTGGTGCACCGTGTAGAACCCACATGTCTTGTTATCGGTTGCAAATGCATTAATTTGCAATCATATGAAGAAATTCGATACATCTCAAAGGCCCAATATACGTGTTCCCAATATCTCGCAAACATACAAAGTAGATCTGAAGTTTACTTTAGAGAAGATCGTGCAACTAAAGAACGTCGCAAAGATATCCCTACCATTCGTAAGAATCTTGTTAGTGTTTTCCTTCTTTTAAGAGATGGGTTTAAGGTAGTGTTGGAGTCCAATAAAGTAGTTATGTCTAAGCATGGACAATTTGTTGGTGAAGGCTATGGTTATGAGAGGTTTGTTTCGCCTAAGTTTGGCGATTTTTGTAATAAGTCGGTGAATCATATTTGTGGCATAATTAATGATAATTCGAGTGTTTGGCATTCTCGTTTATGTCATGTGAATTTTGGTGTCACATCTATCTAGCTTGCGCTTAATTCTAGATGTGAATTTTGGTGAGCTTGTAATTAATTCTAGATTTCACCATTACCAAAGGTTCTAAGTGTCATAATTGTGTGCAATCTAAGCAACCTCGAAAGCCTCACAAGGCGTGGAGGAGAGAGACTCTTGGCACCTTTAGAACTCATACATTCTCGATCTATGTGAGATGAATGGTGTGTGGAAAGAGATATTTCATGACATTAATTGATGATGCTTCTAGATTTTGCTATATTTACTTGCTGAAAACTAAAGATGAGGAATTATTAGACTACTTGAAAA
The DNA here is from genome assembly GCA_015847255.1 of Hyparrhenia diplandra. NCBI lineage: Eukaryota > Viridiplantae > Streptophyta > Magnoliopsida > Poales > Poaceae > Hyparrhenia > Hyparrhenia diplandra. The sequence continues at coordinate 97,016 of JADLZK010004190.1, read as the reverse complement.
TCTTTAAGGCTGAAGTTGAAAATTAACTAGAAAGAAAGAAAAATTAACCAACATGTCTTATTATCACTTATCGGTCTGCAGTGCACCGCAAACATATGAAACACATGTTAGAATTTATATATGAATAGTTCCCCTAAAATTCATATGAAGAAATTATGATAAACCTCAAAGGCCCAATATCTCATGTTCCCTAATGGGCTTTATGTTTCAGCCCATGAGTAAAGGTGCGAGGTGCGATATCAATTAGTATCATATTGCTGGTTGATGTGGAGGTAGGGAGTTTTCCTCCCTATATATTTGTACCAAGCCTGCTGGGATTAGACACAACACCACAACTATAATTGGGAGTTTCAATTAGAAAATTCTAAAGGGCGTACCCAGCGCCGTAGGCTCCCGCACTGCGCGAGGTCTGGGGAAGGGTATTTTAGCGCCAAGCCTTACCCGCACCATGTGCAATATGTGGAGGTTGTTGCTTGAACCCGGGACCTTCCTACATGAGCGGTAGACCACTTGCACCAGGCCAGCCCTTCCAATTAGAAAATCCTAAAGTAGTAAAAATAATATTTTCCTTTTCCCGCTATCGCTGCATAGTCTCTCCATCCCGTCCCGTCGAATAAGGTTTTTGGGAAGCGCTCTTGGCGTGGGATCGCTCCCAAATCTTCCACGGCGCTTTCTCTTCATCGCGTCATCCCGTCGTCATAAGGCTTGTGCGCGGGATCATCAACAAGGAACACTCATCGACTAAGCTTGCGCGATCGTCGTCTGCATCCACACCACTAGGTACTTCTACATCGGCAGGTATTACATCTGTGTTCTAATCTTATTGTTCATCATGTTCAATAAATGTGGTGTATGAACCGCTATGTTTACATCGGTTGCCATGATCATGTTTTCTTATATATTATTGGATCATGTCATGCTTCGCTATATGCTTTTAGATCATGATATGCTTTGTTATACGATGCTAAGTCATGCTAGTATGATACACATGTTTACACTTGTTGTTATGATCATGTTATGCTATATGATGTTGAATCATGCTATGATCTTGATATGCTTTTTGTGTTATGCTAGTATGCTTCACATGTTTAATCTAGCCGCTTTCGCTTCGTCATGATTTATTTTTATGAAATTAATCTGAAATTGCCTAATATCTCAACAATCCAAAACCTTATTATAGCCTTTTTTTTTTTTTGATTTAACTATGGCTTTTTTCATGATGTCTTTGAGGCTAGAAAAATTTTCTAGTGCATATTTTAAGAGGCGGAGTTAAGGCCATGCTCTAGCTACGAGGCTAAAATGTTTTGGATTATTGTTGGCTTGCCCGAGGGAAATATCTCTGGAGAAGATCGAGAAGATTCCGGGGGGCAACACTATCAACCGAATGCAACCATCGATATATATTCTAAGTTGTACATTATGGAGAGCTTTCATGACTTCACGATGGTTGCTAACCGATCTATAGTCAAGCAAGCTCATGAGGTTCAAAGACATGGCAAAAGAACTTGAACTCCTTAAGTGTGTCATACCCGACGAGTTTGTAGCCGTATGCATTAATGCTAAGTTGCCTTCTTCATAGAAGAGCTAGAAAATATCGGGTTGAAAAACCCGATAGCATCTCTTGATGTTGAGGAAAAGATTCGGGCAAAGAACACTATTGAGAAGGGGAACCAGAGCCATTCGGCACGAATTTGGTGCGAAAAACCCACATGGCAAGACCAAAGGTAGGAATAAATCTTCCAATGCCAAATTAACAACTACCACCGAGAAGAAGAAAAACAATGATGATGTGCCTTGCTTCACTAGTGGAGAGCTTGGTCACTTTTCCGATGGGAAAAAATAAGAACGTCAACCTCGTGACTATTAGCAATGCCGATGATGAGTACAAATGTGTTCCTCTTTGTACTATCGGTGTTTCAATCACCAAGTTGGTGGGTTGATACAGTGCTAATATTCCCGTGTGTGCCGACATCTCTTTTATTTTCTTCTTATCATGAGTTCCAAGGTTCATCCGTCCTAATGGGGAATGAGTCACATGCTTGTGTTCGTGGTGTTGGCATGGTAGATCCGAAGTTTACTTCGGGAAGAAAGTGCAACTAAAGAACATGCAAAAGATATCCCTACCATTCGTAAGAACCTTGTTAGTGTTTCCCCTTCTTTTAAGAGTTGGGTTTAAGGTAGTGTTGGAGTCCAATAAAGTAGTTATGTCTAAGCATGGACAATTTATTGGTGAAGGCTATGGTTGCGGGGTTTGTTTCACCTAAGTTTGGCGTATTTTTGTAATAAGTCGGTGAATCGGTTTATGGCGTAAATTAATGAAAATTCGAGTGTTTGGCATTCTCGTTTATGTCATGTGAATTTTGGTGTCACATCTATCTAGCTTGCGACTAATTCTAGATTTCACCATTACCAAAGGTTCTAAGTGTCATAATTGTGTGCAATCTAAGCAACCTCAAAAGCCTCACAAGGCAGTGGAGGAAAGACACTTGGCACCTCTAGAACTCATACATTCGATCTATGTGAGATGAATGGTGTGTGGAAAGAGATATTTGATGACGTTAATTCATGATGCTTTTAGATTTTGCTATATTTCCTTCTTGAAAACTAAAGATGAGGCATTAGCATTAGACTACTTTAAAATCTTTTAAGGCTGGAAGTTAAAAATTAACTAGAAAGAAAGATTAAACATCTAAGGTCGATCATGGTTGTAAACCAATTGGATGTAAGTGGATATTCAAGAAGAAGCTTAGACCTGATGGTGCTATTGACAAGTACAAGGCTCGGCTTGTGGCTAAGGGTTATACTCAAAAGGAGGGTTTCTTTGATACTTGATTCACCCGTTGCTAGAATGACCACTATTCGAACACTATTATCCTTGGTCGCCTCATATGGTCCGATCATTCATCAAATGGATGTGAAGACAGCTTTTTTCTTAATGGAGAGTTGGATGAGGAGATTTACATAGATCAACCCGATGGGTTTGTAGTAAAAGGTGAAGAGCAAAAGGTGTGGAAGAGAGTGGATTACTTTATCACAATCTCACTATGTTGAGAAGGTCCTAAGCCGATTTGGCTTTCTGGATAGAAAGTCTTCTCCAACACCTTATGATACTAGTGTGACATTGCAAAAGAATAAGAAGTGTACCAGAGATCAATTGAAGTTCGTACTCAGAAATTGTTGGTTCACTCATGTATCTAGCTAGTGCAACCTGCACCGAAAAGGGCCTTGTGCTATCTTAAAGGTACAATGAGTTATGGGATTCACTATTCCCGGCACCCAACCGTGCTAGAGGGATATAGTGATGCGAACCGGATTTCGATATTGATCAAATCTATGCCACTAGTGGGTATGTTTTTTACTCTTGGGGGTGGCGCGGTGTCATGGAGGTCTTGTAAATAGACTATTTTGACTAAATCAACCGTAGAGGCGAGAACTTATCGCTTTGGATACGGCTATGCTTTGTTATATGATGCTAAGTCATGCTAGTATGATACACATGTTTGCATTAGTTGTTATGATCATGTTATGCTATATGATGTTGAATCATGCTATGATCTTGATATGCTTTTGTGTTATGCTAGTACACATGCTTAATCTAGTCGCTTCGCTTCATCATGATTTACTTTTTTATGAAATTAACTGAAATTGCCTAATATCTCAACAACAACACGCTGGTTATTCATCGAATGGAAACGCATAAGCGCACAACTTCAAGTGAAGCACAACTTACTTTCGTATATTTGGGGTGAACCAAAAACTTTTGTGTCCTCGTCACCTCCTTAGCCGTGGGATTGAAAACACGCTCGCAAGCCTACACATGAGTAAAATGTAAAATGTCACATTCTTTTTTTTTTTTTTTAGTAACATAATTAAGAAAAAATGCATGGTCAATTGTAGGTTAGGAAACACTCAATGCTTTTATTGCGCTTTTCAATGGAAGCGTGTCGACTTCAAGTCGGGCGCAGAGTCAATGAAATAAACCCTCCTCCACATGATAGCAATGACAACAAAGAATCCAAAGTGTCCACCGGGGTTATGCGCAAACATGACAAAATCCTTGTCAAGATGTTTCCTTAGGCCCCATTCTAGATATGTAATGCCCATGCCGCCAGGCCCCGGCCACCCTTCAAGGTCAATGGTTCAGATCAAGAAAGCCAACCCGACAAAGACATGACCCTAGCTTCCATGAGCAAAAGCATCTAGGAATAGAGGCATGCAAAGCAAATTTAGCAAGCAAATAGATGAAGAGGCATCCCAAGTGAGTGCGTAATAGAAGAAATTGTACTCACAAAGGTGTCATGCAAAGAAGGATGGACACATCCAATACATCCAAAGCCATGAGGTCAAACAAATCGTCGAAACCCACATTGATCGTAGCCTCTTCGTGCGTGTCATGCCAAAAACCTCTTTTCGCGAGCACCTGCAAAAATGCCACATTTTTGTTTGTGGTCGCTTGTCGCATGTACCACTCATGAAGAGCAAGACAAGAAGGCCCCGCCTTTTGAAGCTCTTCGGGTGATAGCATTGGAGATCCATGCCGGTAGTTAGGGTTGGGCAAGACGAATTGAAGGGCACAAGCCACTCTCAGTCCCCGAGCTCATCTATTGCAACCTGTGCTCGCTCTAACCGGCTTTGGCCTCCAATTCCATCTCAACTGCAGCATCCGGTCCGGGCCGTAGCAATGGCTAAGGTGCCGCTGCTCTCAGACCACCTACAGACTAGAGGTGTTGGCGGGCGTTGAAAATTGAAATCGTGATTCCATCGCCTCCAAACTTAGCCTTGAGTCCATCTATTGCAAAGAAGAAGTTTTGTGCGAAGTGCTTGTCTCGTTGCCTTCCTCTCTCTCGTATCTAATCGTTTACGCACACGCGTCGGACCAACAAGTCTTCCCACCAACCGAAACACGCCCGCCTTATTCTTCTTCCTAAGCCGTGGTGTATCTCTTCTTACGAATTGCCGGTGCCTTTTCCCCTTCCCTTCTCTCGCAACAAAAGCCGGACGGCCGGATGCCCGCCCCTCCAGTAACATCTCCCACATCTTCCGTAAGCCACCCTATGGAACCATCATCTCTTCCAATCAACCCATGTAGACATACCACGCAGACGCCCTCGTTTGCAGGGTGCCCAGGGGCCCCCGTGAGCACATATCTTTCCCTTACACCAATGACATCGAAGGACAAAGCTTCCTTCTCTAAAACTATCTCGAGATAAAGACCAAGCCTCTTCATAGGTCCAAACAATTTCAGCCTTGTCACCCGACACCGCCAAGATGCTCAATGCACGCAAAAAATCTCGAGCAAGGTTACGTGGATATTTGTCCCAAGGATTCGATTCCTTGGGCGGCCAATTCACCGTCCTCCTTCGCCCAACCTTTGGGGAGTGCCGCATAATCAACTATCCCAAGGCACCTCATTTAATTGGTGATCGAAAAATTCGGGCTACACCGCGTGCTTTCGTCTCTTCCCGCCCGATGATGTGTTGTTGCCTTGTTGGATCGAAATCACGTAACTAGCTTCATCGCTGAGCATTTGAAAATTTTAGTCGCCTGAAATTAGCAAGACCCTAATATTATACGGTTCAATTCTATAATAGGCGCCTATGAGGACTACACAAACCACGAGAGGCAATGCATCATAAAAAATATAGTTCAGGGGAATAGAGGAATATAAACAAACCGTAGTTTAGTAACAGTTCATTTAATAGGCACATTTTTGTAAGACAAAGTAGTAGTAGTAGTAGTACTCTGAGAAAGCGCATTGTTCTTGAGCATGCATATTCATCTATAAAGAAAATATGAAACAGTAGTTGCAGTTTCCTACGACAAAAACACAAGGGTAACAACATCATAGTAGCGAAAAAGTTCACGTTAAGTATCCACAACTCAAAATATCAATGTAAGGATAAAATTATACGGTTCAATCTGAATAGGCGGTTTATGAGGACAAAACAAACCGCCGAGGCGAGAACAAAAAAAAAAATATAGTTCAGGAATAGAGGAATATAAACAAACTTTAGTTGAGTAGCAATTCATTTAATAGGCACATTTTTTTGTAAGCCAAGATAGTAGAGTACTCTATAGAGCAATCGTGTTTCTTGAGCACGCATATATATTCATCTATAAAGAAAATAAGCAAAGCAGTAGTAGCAGTTTTTCTATGACAAAAACACACGATAACAACATTATAGTAGAAGTCGTGTACCGCTCAAGATCTACAACACCATATATCCATCCGAGGACAAAATTATCACCTTTCCTCACTTACAGGCGACACCGTGTGCTCTCTATCTCTTCCCGCCGATGATGCGTTGATGCCCGCCGTTGGATGGAAATTATCGAAGTAGCTTCGTCGCCTTGAACAGATTTGAAAATTTCGTCACCTCAAAAATAGCAGGGCCTAATATTATACGCTCAATTCTCGTAATAGGCACTCTATGAGGACTACACAAACTACCGAGGCGAGAACAACAAAATATAGTTCAAAGAATAGAGGAATATAAACAAACCGCGTACTTTAGTAACAATTATTTTAATAAGGACATTCTTGTAAGGCAAGATAGTTGAAGAACTCTCTGAGAGCAGATCATTGTTCTTGAGCACATATATTCATGTATAAAGAAAATAAGCGGCCGAAGATTTGCGGTGTCCTACCTACGTAAACACACAGATAACAACATTATAGTAGCACTCGAGTCGTTCGGTATCTACAACTCGACATATCCATCCGAGGATAAAATTGTACGCAGTTTAATTACGTCAGAATAGGCGCCTATGAGGACTAAACAAACCAAAGAGGTAGAGAACAAAAAAAAAATGCGCTTTAGAAATAGAGGAATATAAACAAACCGTAGTTTAGCAAATGTTCTGTTTAATAGGATCATTTTTGTAAGACAAGATATATAGTTGTACTCTACAGAGCGGTCGTGTTTCTTGAGCACGCATATTCATCTATAAAGAAAACAAGCGTAAGTAGTTGCAAAGTCCTATGACACAAACACACGTATAATAATATTATAGTAGCGCCGTGTATTGTTCATTATCTACAACTCTATATATCCATCCGAGGACAAAAATTATCACCTTTCCTCACTTATAGGCGACCAGGAAAAATTGGACAACACTGCGTGCTCTCTATCTCTTTCCGCCGATGATGCGTTGATGCCCGGGCGTTGGATAGAAATCACGAAGTAGCTTTGTCGCTGAATGCATTCTCGAGGAACAAAAGAAATGTAGTTCGTGAAAGTACTTTAGTAACAAATGTTTTAATAAGGACATTACTCAGAAGACAAGATAGTTGAAGTACTCTGTGTAGCCATTGTTCTTGAGCACGTATATTCATGTATAAAGAAAATTAAGCAAAGAAGATTTGCAGCTTCCTATGACGACAAAAACACACACGATAACTACATTATAGTAGCGAAAAAAAGTCGTTCAAGATCTACAAGCGAATCGTAGTTCAAAGAACCGCTCATGTAATAGGCAATTTTTTTAAGACAAGATAGTAGATAGTCACATGTTTCTTGAGCACGTATAATCATCTATCAAGAAAATAAGCAAAGGTAGTTGCAGCTTTTCCTATGACAAAAACACTTAGGGGTGTTTGGGATCGCCCCGGCTCCTATTTTTTCACTCCGCTCCACCAACTCCACCATGGAGCAGCTCCACCGTGGAGTTTATGGAGTAGATGGATGTGTTTGGCATGTAGCTCCGCCCCACTCTAAAAATCTAAGGTTTTTTTTTCATGAATGGTCTAATATGCCCTTAGATGATGTGTGACATATATTTGACATTTGTAATCTCATCATCTAATAGGTCTTGATGATTTTTTGGCATTTGAATATGATATACAATATTATTGTTGGAAGAAATTTAGTCAAAAAATTATCAAGGCCTATTACACACATTTTTTTAGTCAAAACGGCATGCAACAACCAATGCGATTTATTTCCTAAATATAGTAAATGCTAATAATCTTATCCAAATAAGAATCTAATAAAAGTGTGAGTGGTGTTGCAATTCCAAAAGAACATGCACTCCATACACGTGTACCTAGAGGGCGCTTGCATGCGCACGCCTACACAAGAGCACAACAATCTGACTTTTGTTTTCATTAGTGAGTGGCAAGTATGATAATTACCCTATAACTCATGAGGAAGTACAAAGCTACAAAAAACTGGAGTACCCCTTGAGGTACTCCGTAAAAAACGTAGAGTTGGCCTCTAGCTCCACCTTTTCTTGGAGCGGAGTTCCTAGAGCCGGAGGTGTTTGGCAATGTAGAGTTAAAGCGAGCCGCAAAAAAATCGGAGCGACTTCGGTCCCAAACACCCCTTTAGATAACAACATTGTAGCGCCGGTGTCGTTCGGTATGTACAACTCGATATATCCATCTAAGGGTAAAATTATACGCCTCAATTACTCAATAGGCGCCTATGAGGACTAAACAAAACCACGAGGTATAGATCACAAAAAAAATGTAGTTCAAGAATAGAGGAATATAAACAAATTGTAGTTTGGCAACGGTTCATTTAATAGGCACATTTTTAAGACAAAATAGTTGTAGTACTCTTGACGATCGGGCCGTGTTTCTTGAGCACACATATTCATGTATAAGAATATAAGCAAATAAGTGGTTACGCTTTTCTACGACAAAAACACACAGATAACAACATTATAGTTATAGTAGCAGTCAGGTGTCAAGTTCAGTATCTACAACTCAATATATCCATATGAGGATAAAATTATATAGTTCAATTCCGTAATAGGCGCCTATGTCTCTATGAGGACTAGTCAAGCTGTTTCGCTTGTGCTTTAGCCCCGGCTTGTTTCAAATTTTTCTCTCCGCACGTAATACTATCAAACAAGCGAAACAGGCTCTCGGGGAACAGATCACCCGCCTCCCCCAAAAAAAAGTAGCTCAGAATAGTGGAATCAACAAAATGTAGTTCAAGAATAGCTTATGTAATGTACACGTACAAGATTGATTGGCTACATATCAAACCCTAGAATCGCCGGTGGAGGAAGAAGCCGCTCTGAGGAGGAGGTCGCGGGGAGGAGGCGGCGTCGGCTAGAATGGCGCTGGATGCGCGACGGTGACGGCGGGCCGATGAGGCTACCGAAAACCCTAGAATCGCCTCGTGAGGGGGCGGATGAGGAATGAAATAGATCGCCTATGAGTATAGGTGGATGAGATATGAAATGGATCGCCTGTGGAGGAGGCGGTTGAGGGTTTTTGAGTTTCGCAAAAGCTCGACACGTAAAAATCGCGTGGAAAGTTGGGCACAAGGAAAAGGAGGAAACATAGCGCCACTTCACCACAAACTACCGAGATGTCGTGGTCATATACGCGCTATTATGCTATAAACGCGAATAGCGCCATAGCACCGCTTATTTTCCGCTATTTCTACCAAGCCAAAAATAGCTTGCGCCGTCCCCGTTACTTCATCATTAAAAAAATGGCAAAAATCTAGCTTTTATTGCTTTTATGACTTCCGTCCCACAAATAAAAGTAATGCTTTTTGACTTCTATAATCTTTGTTTGACCGTTCGTCTTATTCAAAAAAAAAAAGTTTTAAGAAATTTTAGTTATTTAGTTATGACTTATTTTATCGTTAGAGATACTTTCATAATGATTTGTTTATTTTATTATTTGCATAAGAAATTTAAAGAAGACGAATGGTCAAACAGAGATTGTAGAAGTCAAAAATGAACTTTTATTTATGTGTATCTTATCACATGTTATCATCAATTATGTTGGCACTTGGCTATTATTATGTTGGAAACTCATAGATTATATGATGAAAATTCATGGATTATGTATTATATTATCAACTTGTCATAGATTTTTATTTTTTCGTGTCACTGTAAACAAATAGCGGCACCAATTAGCTAACGCTTACTTTTTAGTCGCCGCCATAGCGCGCCAAAGTTGGTGCCATAGCAATCAATGGCCGTGATTTTTTTGTGATTTGCGAAAAAAAAATATATCATAATTGCAATTGTTGGTGTCAAGATTTTGCACCCGTGAAAAGTCTAAACAACTCCATGACAACGGAGTGGAGTGGATCCACTCACCGTGATTAATATGCCATCCGCTACGCTGCACCCGCTTCTGAAAATGCGTGAGTAATAAATGTTCGCCGATCGCGTGGGTTCGCGACAAATGATCGCACTACGAGTCACGACGCCGTCCGCCACCTCTCTCACGCACCGCGTAATTTGGAGCGAACTCACTTCAACGCCCGGCTACATCTAACTCGTCGTCGCCGCTAGCTTCACGCTGCCGCCTTCCACGCACGACCACCCGCCGGCGGCGCCGCTGGCCGCCCGCGCGTGCACCATGCAGCGGCTTCCACCGGAGGTGCTTGGTCGCTTGCATTGGTTGCCATCCGCGTCGCCAAGCGCCTTCGAGCTTCCACAAAAAAAGCCCCCGTCGTGTCGCGCCATGGAAAACCTTCCGCGTGACATGCTTGCAGATCGCGATTGGTCGCCATGGTCTCGCCGGATCCCATGGAGGACCTCCACAATCGCGGCCACCCGCTTAGATATGAAAGCGGCGTGCGGTGACCCCCCGGTGGGATTCGGAAAGCATCCGTTGGGCCGGATGTTTCAGACGGGCCGGGCGAGTGGGTATCGCCGAGGATCGCGCGAGTCTTGTCACCAAGCTCGCCGCCGGGCAACCCGCAGGCGTGCTTCGGGGCCGGCATGTATGCCGCCTTCGCCGAAGGTCGCCGCACCGCCACGCCGCGCTCGAGATGCCGCGAGCGCCGCCGCTGGGCCAGACATGAAACCGCCAACTATGTTCTTGCTCTTGTGCTCTACAGGCCAACACCGGTGCCGCGGACGACGACTATGCCCGCGAGTGTTGCGGGAGATCGAAGCGACCACACGGCGATGGTCGGGACGTGGAAGAACATCAATCGTTTTCGCCCGCCGGCGTGCATGGAATTTTAGGGTGGGCGACTTGGCGACGCATATACCCGACGAGTGGCGTACAACCCATCCTATAGCCCAAACGGTGCCTCGCCATGACGGCATCGCGTCGTGAAAAGCCGATGGTGCGGCCGCCATCGCATCTCGTTGTAAACGGTGTGGCGGTGCGTGTTCTCAGAGCGAGGAGTGTAGGATCCGCAACGAGTGTCGAGGTTCTTCGGCCTCTAGATGGTGATCTCGATCGAACAAACTTTAATTTGATAGCTTTTGGTGTGTACGTGATGGTTTATGTCCAACTCGGTACATCCTTTGTCCCATAAATAAATGAACATCTTTGACTTTTACAATTCTTATTTGACCATTCGTCTTATTTAATTTTTTTAAGCAAATCATAGAAGAAATACATCATGATGAAAATATCTCTAATGATTGAACAAGTCGTAACAAAACAAATATCGCTTTGTGATGTAGTAAGTCATAACAAAAGTGCTAATATTTGTAGAAGAAAGTTAAATAAGACGAACGGTCAAACACAGCTTTGTAAAAGTCAAGAAATTGCATTTATTTTGGGACGGAGGGAGTTGTGAAAATAAGACGAATAATATTTATTAAATTTTTTTGGCCTATGCTCGAAAAAGGCGCCGAAGATATCATTGCCGATGACACGGTGATGGTCGCCCGTCGATAGAGAGACCTCATCTCTCGTGACATCCGCGCATGCCGCTGTCTCGCCATATCGAGACCTTCAGGGATCAAGAACCCTAATTTTTCTTTTTAACTGTGGGTCAAAACTTGTGACTAGCTAGTCTTTCTCTCCCCTCATAGTAACTCCAAGTGTGATGGTTTTTCTTTCTAAAATTTTGTAAAATCATGCTCTATCAAGAGATTGTTTTCTTACTTCTATTACTCTTGTCACGTTTCATCGACAACATTTGAAGTTTGAATTTCAAAAATTACAACTTCAAACAACATTTTTCGAAAGCATCTAAAATGATTTCAACAGAGAAGTCATGAACATAAAAGTTGTATAACTTCTTAAGATGTACATCTTTTATGTAGGTCATTTCTTCATATGATGATGTCGCTGTAACACTATCCACAAGATTTACACATGTGTCATAGAGTTTATGAAAGTAGAAGAGAGATTTCTAAGATTCGTGAACAATGTCACTAGCACTATGTTAGATGGGGAAACAACCAAAATAAGAATTTTAGGTCTTGCTAAGTTATGAAACTCTCTAGTTGAAAACTTTTTGGTTTGACATTATCTTGTAAAGATAAACTATATAGGTCTCAATTTCAAAAAAATTGGAAATTGAAATTTAAATTTTAAGTGATGTCGATAGACAAACCACCAACATAACGATTGTAGTTCTCAAATATCCATGAAACTTTGTAGCTTACAACGTTTTGATTTGAGATCATCTTGTCATGGGAAAACATGTAACGCTTTGAAAACATTTATCTTACACACGCATTGGGATAGATCGTCCCGCCCATTTGGCTCGACACTCCGTTGGAGTGTACCGGCCGCGCGGCCCGCTCATCTAACCCACGCTCGCACCGGGCTTCGCACCGCATATTGTCGCCTCACCAACTCTTCGCCGCTGAAAACATAGCTAGAGCGCACCCCACCAAAAAGCTCACGCTACGCGCCATGGAAAACCTTCCGCGTGACATGCTTGTAGAGATTGCGATTAGTGTCGCCAAGGTCTCTCGCCGAATCTCATGGAGGACCTCCACAATCTGCTGGCCAATTGCTCACAAATGAAAGCGGTGTGCGGCGACCCCCCGGGTGGGACGGAGCATCCTCGCCGACCGGTCTTTGTCGGCAGTGTGGGACGTGTGGCCGTACCCCTACTCGCGGCAAGTATCGCAAGAATCTTATCACTAGGCTTGCCGCCGGCCGGCAACCCGAGGCGTGCTTCAAGTCGGCATGTATGCCGTCTTTGTCGGCTGCCACCGCACCGCCTCGCCGCGACTCCGGATCTTTAAACAGCGCCCGCTGCGTGGCATGAAACCGCCAAGTATGTTCTTGCTCTTGTGCTCTACAAGGCCAACACCGTGCCGCGAACGACGACTATGCCCGGCGGGTGTTGCGTGAGATCGATCGAAGGCACCACCCGGCGATGGTCGGGCCGGACGCACGCGCATTGTGAACCGGAACTCACCGAACGGCCCCTGCCGACATGCATGGGATTTCTTGAAGAGCGACTTGATGATGGCACATATACCGCCAAATTGAGTAGAGAATACCGTCCTCTCCGAAGACCACCGTGCCTCGCCATGACGGGCATCGGCAGATGGCTTAAACCGCCGTGCGCCGGATTCACGGATGGACAAATTCATTTTAGACATGGAGGATGTTCCCGCGGCGAGGAGTGTAGGATCCGCAAGGAGTGTGAAAGTTTCTTCTATGGTGTTGTGTGAGAGCAAGTTTTAAATTGGGATTGATCGATCTATCGATCACATGCGTGATGAAAACTTGGATGTTTTGTTAGTCGTAACCATGCATATTTTCCAAAAGTGACGAAAGGCTTTCCGGATTCCTAACAATTTTTTGTTTTGAGGCCGATTCCCAAATTAAAAAAAAATTGATGCCGATTCCTAAGACAAACTTTTTTTTTGGACCAAATTCTAATTCTCCCATAGTCCTATTACTCCAAACAATTTGAAATTTCAAAATAGCACACAAGTTACAATCGCCCTTTACATTAACCGTGGGACCATGGTGTCCGCATTGAACACTCTACGCTTGCCACCTCGGATTCCCTCATATGCTCCATATAGTGCTATGGGCGCTTTCTCTCGCAGTCTTTCGTCTCTTCCTTCTCTCATACTACACCTACTAGTAGTACTCTTCTCACCTCTCCTCCGGCCCCGAATTTCCAAACTCATCTCAACCAAACAAGAGTAGAGAGTGGTCCGACACGCGGTGGGTTCGCTCGCCTTCGCCTTCGTCTCCATCCCGGCGGTTGCACCTCTTTATCACATCCATGCGGCTAGATATGTTTTTCATGTGGTTTTTGAAACAAAGAAATACGTAAGTTTTTTCTTTTTGGTGGTTGCAGATCTGGATCGAGTCCCGCCCGCTCGTATCTCAACTTCACGTGGGTCTCAAGTCCCTACCGCCCGATCTCTAGTGTTTTAGCTAGTGTTGGGTTGGGAAGGAGGCCGAAGAAGCACGCCTTCTTGCAAACACCGAGATCTCTCAAATGCATTTCCTTTTTGAAGTTTTTTAGTGGCTCTAAAAGGTTTTGTTTTGTCTTTATATTTTTGTGATTCATGCTAACCACAAAGACCTATGCATGAGATTATAAAAGGATGGGGAGGGAGGTCGAAGAAAATGTGGCAAGAAAAGCACATTTTCTTTGTGTTGTTTTGCCAACTCCTCCTTGGAGTTAAGTGTCATTTGGAATGGATGTCTCCCTCGGAGACAATTCTTGATTGACACGCATTAGCATCCAAAGACCGGATCCAAATACAACGCCAGAAAGTGTCCGTTGTCTTACAAATTTATGTGACTCTGCTATATTGCTCAATAATTTGGCTCTTACATAGTTTCTATTTTAAAGCCGGAGGTCGCCGGCGGGGCCGCTCCCTCTTCTCGCCGAGTCGAGCATTTTTCTCGAGTCGCGCCCGAGACTCAAGTTCCCGCTTGTTTCACTACAACTTGATGAGAGACCTTCGCTGGACTTCGACGAGTGGGGCTCACGGCCGTAGGACTATAATCTCCCCGTAGGTCTCGAGCCCCCGGTCATGGCCATGGCTAGCGCTTAAGACCCGCGCTAGAGATTATAATCCGGCCGCAAGCTCCTCGAGGGTGTCATCGTCCCCTACTCGAAGTCCGGACCCGAGGGACGCCCATATATGTCTCCTCTCGTAGCTTAGGTCTTGCTTCCTCTCTTTGACAATGTTCGCTTGCTCTTGCTTCATCTTGTTTCAAAATTGTTAGGTCTCACGGAATACTATTAAATCACCCAAAAATCGCGCTAGCAAAACAACCTCGTTCTCCTCCGTAATGTTGTTATATTATCAAAAAATTATTCAAATTTGGAATGCTCTAGCTCTCCAAGAATCAGATCGAACCCGTATTGCTAGTTTGTGCATTGTGGCTCAACAAACGAATTCAAATTTTGATTTGTTCCAAAAGAGCCAAATTTTGGCCTTGTGTTGAAACAAATTTGGCATCGAACACTCACCTCATTCTCTCGATCGATCGATCGAGCAGGCATGTGAAATGACTCCATACGTGACCCCCGATGTACGTACACCTACACGTGTTTAGGCATGTCATGATTACGATTCTACGTACCGTCTTTGGAAAAAAAGAGTTCAGAGTGCGGGTGCGATGACACCGTGGCCCCGCACGAGGATGGACGGAACGATGAGTTTTTATATTCCTAAAAAGTTTTGACCAAAACCTTTTCCAACAATACTACGGGGACTCAAGCTGCCTACAGAGGTAGAGCCGGCCTACGGGTGGTAACGTGAACACTTCTCGGTTCCTTGTCACGTGCGTAGTGAAAATAAGACGAATAATATTTATTAAATTTTTTTTTGACCTCGTGCTCGAAACTCTCTAGTGTCTCGATCAATCTCAAGAAAAAAAAATGAAAATTAAAATTTAAATGTTTTAAGTGACTTCGATAGACAAGCCCCCAACATAACGATTGTAGTTCTCAAATATCCATGAAACTTTGTTGTTTATAACATTTTAATTTGAGATCATCTTGTCATGGAAAATCAAACAGCTTTGAAAACATTTATCTTATAGACGCACATTGGGATAGTTCGCTCGCCCATGTCCGCCGGAGTGCACCCACATCGCTGCACTGGCCACGCAAGACGCACCCGCATTTGCCGCCACCAACCGAAAGCCCACCGCCGTTCACCTCCCCGCCGGCAGGATACGATCACTCTTCGCTACGCCGAGCTTCCACCGTAAAAGCCCCCACCGCGCGCCGCCCGCGCCATGGAAAACCTTCGCGTGACATGCTTGCGAGATTGCGATTCATGTCGCCATGGTCTCGCCGATCCCATGAAGGACCTCCACAACTGAAAATACCGTTCAGATGAGCGCGGCGGCGGCGACCCGGTGGGACGCAGCACCCCCGCCGGACCGGATGTTCGCACCGGCCCGGCGTTGGTATATCGCCGAGTATCACAAGTCTTGTCACTGCTCGCCGCCGTCGCGGGAACCCGAGGCGTGCTTCGTGGTCCGCATGTATGCCGCTCGCCGGCGGCGCCGCACCATCACGCCGCGGCCGAGATGCCGCAGCCGCCGCTGCCGAGGCATGAAACCGCCAAGTATGCTCTTGCTTTTGTGCTTCAGGGCTAACACCGTGCCGCGGACTGACACTATGCCCGGCGGGTGTTGCGGAGATCGAATGCGACCACCCGTGACGGCCGGGATGTGGAAGAACATCAATTGTACTCGCCCCGCCGACAAAGCATGGGATTTTAGGTCGTTCTACTTGGTGGCGATTTGATACAAGAGTTGCCTACAACCCGCCTTATAGCCCAAATGGTGCCTCGCCATGATGGGCACGGTGCGTAGAGCCGTAATGGTGCGGCATGAAACCGATGGACGGAATCGAGTCGTGGAGCGTTTTTACGCAAATGAGGAGTGTAGGATCCGCAACGAGTGTCGTGGGTTCATCGGTCCTCCATTCCGGGCATTATGAGTGCGTGTTCCATCCGATCCATCGATCTTATTTTGTATAAATGGCTGAAAACTTTTGAACAAACTTAGGGCCAAAGGAATTTTATAGCAAAGGAAAATTTATCGAGCTCGCCCATGCCGCCCTGGATGCGCCCCGGCCCGCCTCTCCGCCGCCCCCCCGCATCGACCTGGCCAGGCCGGCGGCACGCCCCCGCCACCACGCCATCGCAGTTTACTCGTCGCCGCCGTAGCGGCACCGCGCCCGAGCTCGTCGCCGCCGTAGCGCACCCGACGGCGGGTCAATTAATCAACGGGCCATCCGCACTGGACTCGAGAAACGCGGACACCCGGCGCCATGCCGAATGGGAGCATTCCACCGAGCGGTGCCGCACCGGGCGGATTGGGTCGACGCCGGCGGCTATGGCTATGGTCGGGGCCGCCCATTACCCGCTGGCGAAGTCTCAACGCCAAGCTCACCGGCGGTCGGCAACCCGAGGCGTGAGCCGCGGTGCATGTCCGCCATGTTCGTGGAAGGCCGCGGGCACCATCTCGCCACCGCTTCGACTTGCCGAACAAGCCGCCAACTCCGGGGCATGCACTCGCTCGGTATGTGCACGCCCTTCGCTCACGGGCGGAACGCCGCCGCCGCCGATGACGACCGTGCCCGGGCGGTGTTGCGGAGCCGGAGCGCGACACGACGACGATGGCTACACCCGATGAGTGCGACCGTACACAGCCCGCAAACAAGTAAAGGCGAGTGTTGTACAACTACTTGGTGCGATGCACTATGCACGAGGGCAACATCTTCCTCTTCTGCCCAACCGGGTGCCTCGCCAGATTCGCATCGCTGTGAGCGCCAGATGGTGCGCCATTATGCCGATCGACGGAACGGGGTCATGGTGCATTTTCTCGCAAATGAGGAGTGTAGGATCCGCGCCGTGTGTAGTAAGTTCTTCCGTATTGCACGGTGGACAAAGATGGTGGGCAAAGGGAATTGAATGAATGAGAACTTGTATATCTATGTACTATATGTTGATGATGATGACAATGCACCCATGCATTGCATGACGTGACCTATCTTACTTTTGGTACGTATCGGTTGATGTATATATCCGTAATTCGTGTTATATTCTTGTTTGCGATGGTGGTGTTTATTTCCACGCCGCGTCGGCGACCACGCAAAGAATGGCCGGGCGTGAGCCCGTGAGAATCTCATCGTGCCTAACAGCCTCCCAACAACCCCTCTCCCTTATCTCTAACCTTGCACCTCGAGGCTCGTCGGCCACGGCTATGCCTCGCGCCGCTAACGCCACCTTGAACGATGTTGTGTCCGCTGTCGCTCACTTCACGGCGCCTCGCTCGAACGTTCTCCTCGACGCCAACCCTCTCCGACCCGTGTCCTCGCCGGTCCGATCGAAAGTGTTGAAAAGCATTTACGCCGCGATCCTATTCTTTCCATCCCGTCCCATTTAACCTCGACCGTTCCTCACCGGGCCGGAGTGTCGCCGCCAGGCCGGCGCCGCGTGCCGCCACCGTCGGCGCCGAGCTCGAGCTCGCTAGGAGCCTAAACCCGCTCATCCGATAGCATAGATAGGGAATGTTAGGTTCTCGGGATCACGGCGGTCTATCGCTACATACCTCGCTCTCCGCTGACATTCGCAAGACGCCGGTGTGCCGCCATGGCGAGACCTTCGTGGGGCTCAAGAACTCGATTTTTCTTTTTAATGCGGGCGAAAAACTTGTGACTAGTCTTTCTCCCACATAATAACTCCAAATGTGATGGTTTTTCTTTTCTAAAATTTTGTAAAATAATGTTGTATAAACCTATTGTATTCTTATCGCTATTACTTTTGTCATGTTTTATTGATAACATTTGAATTTTGAATTTCAAAAATTACAACTTCAAACAACATTTTTGGAGCATCTAATGATTTCAAAGAAGAATTCATGAACATAAAAGTTGTATAACTTCTTAATATGTACATCTTTTATATAATTATATTGGTCATTTCTTCATCCGACGACGTCGCAGAAACTTTGTTCATCACAAGATTTACACATGTCCCATAATAGAGTTGATGAAACTATGAGAGATTTCTAAGATTTGTGAACAATGTCACTAGCACTATGTCGGATGGGGAAACAACCAAAAATAAGAATATACTTGAGCATTTTTCGTGCCGAGCCAAAAAAACCCTAGGTATTTCGGCC
Source organism: Hyparrhenia diplandra (assembly GCA_015847255.1). Classification (NCBI taxonomy): domain Eukaryota; kingdom Viridiplantae; phylum Streptophyta; class Magnoliopsida; order Poales; family Poaceae; genus Hyparrhenia; species Hyparrhenia diplandra. The sequence continues at coordinate 78,214 of JADLZK010004190.1, read as the reverse complement.
AAAAAAAATCCTGCCCATGAGGTCCCACCGGGCAAGTCGCCTAGATTTTTCAAGCCGTGCTCGGGTTGGGTCCGTGCATGGGCGGGTACCCATGCATTTTGGGACGGGTTTGGGTCAAAAAAATTTACCGCTTCAAAAACTCGCCCGTACCCTTGAATAATAAGTTCGTGGGCGGGCCAAAACACGTCGGGCCTCGCCGCCCGCTGGTTGGGCTAGTTTTGCTCGTATAAATAAGAATTGTCGATCTTGCTAAGTTATGAAACTCTCTAGCTTAAAATTTTTTTGATTTGACATTATCTTGTAAAGGAAAATTACGCCTCAATTTCAAAAGATTGAAAATTGAAATTTAAATGTTTTAAGTGACCTCGGTTAGACAAACCACCAATATAACGATTGTAGTTCTCGATATCCATGAAACTTTGTACGCTTTACAAGCTTTTGATTTGAGATGTAAGTTTGAAAACATTTATTCCTACAAACGCACCGGATAGGGCGCACTACTATGGTTGAAAGGGTGTTCGCCCATTTCCTTCGACGCTCGCTTTGGAGTATAGATGTCCGTCGCTATGTCTACCCGCACCCGCATCATTGCCGCTAAGTGCTCACCTCTCTTCGCCGCACAAAACGCCCTAGAGCGCCGCCAGCTTCCACGCCGCACCGCGGCGCGGCGCCATGGAAAACCTCCCTGTTGACATGCTTTGCAGAGATTGCGATTCGCCGCCAAGGTCTCGATCCCATAGAGGCCCTCCACATTCGCGGGAGCAGCCTATTCACGCATGAGAGCGGCTTAAGGCGGCACCTAATGGGACGGAGCATCGCACCGACCAGTCGTGACTCGGGCAGGGTGCTGGGAGACCTTCCACTACCGCCGAGTATCGGAGAGTCTTATCGCTAGGCTCCGCCGCCGGGCAACCCGAGGCGTGCTTCAAAGCCGGCCAGGCGTAGCGTCATCCGTCACCGCTGCACCTGTCCACACCGCCGCCGAGATGCCGCAGCCGCGCCGCCCGTCGAGCATAAGGCGCCAAGTATGTCCTTGCTCTCGTGCTCACGGGCTAACACCGCAGCCGCCGCCGACCAACCGGCAGATGCGGCGGTTTTTGCGAGATCGGCGGCGACACGGCGGCGACGATGGTGCACACTCGAGTACCGCGGAACTGCGCAAAGCTCCACGGATAGGTAATGGGAGTGTTGCGCCGACGACTTGGTGATGCCCCATGCGTAGAGGAAACTTCTTCCCCGCTGCGCCCAACCGCTACCACGCCAGATTCGCATCGGTGCAGATGGTCGATAGGTGCGGCTTCATGGATGGTCGGGTGCCGGGAGTATGGGAGCCGCATAACTTTCTCTCTACAAATGAGGAGTGTAGGATTCACGCCGAGTGTCGTAGGTTCTTCCTTGCCGCACAAAGGGGTATGAGTAAGTAGTGGTCTTACATGAATCAATACGTGTTATTGTGGATTTATGGTCGCAAACTCATTTGTAATGTTTTTTATTTTTTCCATACTTTTATTTCTCCCCGAACTTTTTGTAAAGTCTTGTTCCTTTTAATTCAATAAAAGCCCGATGAGGGGGAACCCCCTCTGCTCATGTCAAAAAAAAATACGTGTTATTGTGTATACGTTGTTTTTGAAGAAAACAGGGAGGGGGCTCCCCTATGTGACTTTATTGTGTATATGTTGTCATATATATGTGGTAATTGTGTGTTATATTCAGTGTCTCATTCCCACGCATGCGACCACGCAGCAATGGCCGCCGCGAACTCTCTCCCCCTGGCACCTCGTGTCGAGGTGCTACTAGATTTTCTAATTATTATTCTTACGACGCGCTATGATTTCCTTCGGCGCTTCACCGGTTATGTGTGTCCGTCGCCGACCTCCCCGCCGAGTGCACCGGGTACGCACCCACATTATTACTTTTCACTTTCTTCGCCAACCGCGCCCGGCCGCCCCACTCATAAAATCCCACGCCTCCCCTCGCACCGTAACGCACCCGCATTTGCTGCTCACCTCTCTTCGCCAACCGCATGCTGTTTCGTCACCTCTTCGCCGCTGCAAAACCGCCTAGATCGCGCCGAGCTTCCAAAGAAAACCCCCACCACGCCGTGTCTCACGCCATGGAAAACCTTCCGCGTGACATACTTGCATCGATCGCGATTTGTGTCGCCAAGGTTTCGATCCCATAGAGGCACTCCGCAATCATGCGGGGCACCTTTTCGAGATGAAAGCGGCGTGCGGCGATCCCCCCTCGTGGGATGGAGCATCCCACCGACCCGCCGCTATACCGGCTTGGGGGCGGGCCGGAGCTTTTCCACTACGGCGCAAAGTATCGCTGCGTGAGTCCGATCAACAGGCTCGCGTCGCCGGCAACCCGGCGTGCGCGTCCGAGCCGGGCTTGTATGCCGCGCTTCATCGAAGACCGCGGACACCATCACGCTCCGGGATGTTTCCTGACGACCGCTAGCGTTAGAGCATGAAGGCGCCAAGTATGTCCTTGCTCTTGTGCTCTGAGCTAAAATCGGGGCCGCCACGACTATGCCCGGGTTGATGCGCGGAGATCGAACGCGAGGACCCGTGAGACGGCAGGGACGTCACGCCGACCTCACAACTTCCATTCTCGCTAAAATCCACCAAAATGTGGGATTACTTGCGCCGCGACGTGATTAATGTGTGGGCATCCGAATACCGTGATCCCGCCCCCACCGAGCCTCACCATGACGGGCATTCATTGCCGCAGGGGCAAGGCTGGTGCGGAAGCATTTGCACATGGACGGAATTCCAAAATGCCGTACATGTTCTCAAGCAAAGGAGGAGTGTAGGATCCGCAAGCGCGGGAGAGAGTTTATTCGTCGTTAATAGTAAAGAGTGGTCTTTTTCAATTTGATCGATCATATGTATGGATGATGTTGGAAAGATCCCGAGTATGCATTGTGTTATATTTTTTCCAAATTTGTGCTTTGTTTGGATTTTTGATTGCGCTTGAAATGATTAGTGAACAGGCGCCGGAAAAAAAATACTAATGCACCAATGCCGAAAAAAAAAGGGCGTCGTCTTTCGTTCTCGTCTTCCCAATGGGTGCGGTGGTTTTCAAAAAAAAAAAAAAAAAAAGCTGACACACACACACCGCGCTGGCCGCACCAAAGGATTGACTCCAGGCGACGCCGGTGGCGATGTGGGCCCTATTCTACCGTGGAGGTGTGTAGGATACGCAAAGGATCTTCGCATGCAAGGGTGTGGATATGATCGACGTGTCACGGGAATAGGAGGTCCCGAATAGGAGTGATAGACGCGCCCGCCTAATTTTTCATACAACGGTCATGTCGCCATCGCGCCCGAAAGTGCATCGGCCGGGTTCGGGGTTAACTCACCCGCACCTTTTTCCGAGTGCGGACTTGTGACCCCGTGCCATGGACAACCTTCCGCGCGAGACATGCTTGCAGAGGCCTTCGGGCAAGAACTCGATTTTCCTTTTTAATCTGCGGGCCAAAACCTATGACTAGTCCTTCTCCCTCATAGTAACTCCAAATGTGATAGTTTTTCTTTCTATTTTTTTTTTTGAATAATGTCGTATCAAGAAATTGTATTCTTATCAAGTATTACTTTTGTCATGTTTTTTGAAAACATTTCAAATTTTAATTTCAAAAATTACATCACTTCGACAACATTTTTGGAGAATCTAATGATTTTAGCGTAAGAAGTCATGCACATAAAAGTTGTATAACTTCTTAATATATGTACATCTCGTATAGGTTCTACAAATGAGGATTGTAGGATCCGCGACGAGTGCTAGAGAGGTTCATCGGTCCCCGCATTCGGCATTTTGACCGCATGTTCAATATGATTGATCGATCTTATGCGGATGTATAGCTACCTCGATCTCTAGATGGTTGATCTCGATCAAACAAACTTATTTTGATAGCTTTTGGTGCGTACGTGATGGTTGATGTCCGATACTGGGTACCTAGGTGCGTGATGATGAAAACTGAGAAGTGTTATATAAGTTGTGATATATACTTCACTAGTAGGGAATAGACTTTCGATCCGGGAGCTTTAGTCCCGACCATTGTTGACCTCGGGACAAGAGAAGGAGTTAGTCCCAATTGTAACTTTATCCTATTTGGGACAAAAATCTTTGTCCCCGTGATATGTAATTTTTGGCACCGCTTTGTATGACAACCACAAAGTCATGTGATCCTTCATAAAAAGGTCTTTCTTTTTTTTTTTTAATTAATGGCTTAACGGAAGAAAAGAGAAGCGAGAGATTAATGAAAGGTACTCTACCACCATATGGCAAAAGAAACTTACAATATGAAAGTTGCTTCAAAAAATAAATCTATATAAATTAAATTAAAATAAAAAATTATGAAGGAGAGAGGAGGTCTCACATGGCACTTGCTTTTATGAAGAAGCACAATGTCATGTGATCCTTAATAAAAAGGAATGTCATGTCGGACCTCCTCTCTCCTTAATAATTTTTCTAACAAGAGATTTCACAGTTCCATATTTAGGTGGGTTCACTCCACCTTCAACTAGCAATGTGGTACTAAAGGAATTACACTCCCTCCTTTGCACTTTATGGACGGGCCTTTGAGATTTTCTTAACAAATTTCAAGGAGTGACTTAGTTTTTTTAGTAAGCTTGTGTGCGGCATGTACACACCGCAAGAAAAAAAAAAAGTTCAATTTTTTAAAGTGAATCTTAATGGGACATGAAAGTCGCTAAAAAATTAAATCTCTATAAATTTTATTATTGGTCCAAAGTCAAATTCCATATACGATTTTTTATAAAATTGTTTTTTAATTATTGCTCTATCCGCCCTTCGTCCTTGACTGGCCCATCAATCGGGTGCCTCGCCAATCGAGACCGCATAAGTGCCGATGACACTCGAACGATGGCGCACGTGCGCCCTCTTGGCAATGAGGTATGTAGGATACGCCCGGTTGGGATATGCATGCAAGGTGTGTGGATATGATCAAAGACGTGTCATGGAAAAAAAATACTCCTATATGGAGCCGGTCATGTCGTCACTTTCGACCTCTGCGCCGACAAAGACAGGCCCCACATGTAAGGTGGAGTAGGAGTACTTGTACTAGTTCCGCACGGGATGGGCACCCACATTATTTCCCGACCCAGGGCGCGCTCGAGCCTCGAGGAAAGCCGTGCCGCCGCGCCGAGCCCATGGAGAACTTTCCGCGTGAGTTGCTTGGCCGCAGATGATCCCGTGGAGGGCCTCTTCAATCTAAAGACTCAAGAACCCTAGTAATTTTTCTTTTTTAACCTGTGGTCAAAACTTGTGACTAGTCTTTCTCCCTCATAGTAACTCCAAATGTGATGGTTTTTTTTTTATTTTTTTTTTTGAAAATCGCTCTCTCTATCAAGAGATTGTTTTGTTACTCCCTCCGTTCCATAAAACATGCAATTCTCGCTTCCCAAGGAGTCAACGTTTTTAAATTGCCGACAATTATATATTAAAATATATAAATATTTATACTAAGTAATTAGTATCATCGAAAAGATCTTTAAATCTAGTTTTTAATAAATTTATTTGGAGATATAAATGTTGCACATGTTTTACGTAAACCTATCTAGTCAAAGTTGAGAAAATTTGACCGACATGTTTCCCATAATTGCAAGCTTTTTGGAACGGAGGGAGTACATCTATTACTCTTGTCATGTTCCCGTGGTTCAAATGCCGGGTGTGACACTTTATCCCCGGATTTATTCAAGGATTTTCTCGGGCGCTTATGCATGTAAGGGGCAGGCCACGCCCCCGTCGACAGCAATGTCAATGCCCTGTGGTGACTTCGTGAACTTCAAGATTTGCCGACTCAATCCTTCCAAGGTGCTCATAGGGGTAGGGTTTGCGTGCGTGTTGAGCGCCCTGCGTTTCTTTCGTGTAATCTCAAAAAAAAACATTTGAAATTTGGATTTCAAAAATACAACTTCAAACAACATTTTTCGGGCATCTAATGATTTCCAGCGAAGAAGTAATGAACACAAAATTTGTATAGCTTCTTAAGATGTACATCTTTTTATATTGGTCATTTATTCATCCGACGATGTCGCGGTAACATTATTCACTAGATTTACACATGTCTCATAGAGTTTATGGAACTACGAGAGAGATTTCTAAGATTTGTGAACAATGTCATTAGCACTATGTCGGATGGGGAAACAACCAAAATAAGAATTGTCGATCTTGCTAAGTTATGAAACTCTCTAGCTTAAAACTTTTGATTTGACATTATCTTGTAAAGAAAAAATCTACGCCTCAATTTCAAAAAGATTGAAAATTGAAATTTAAATGTTTTAAGTGACTTCGGATAGACAAGCCCCCAACATAACGATTGTAGTTCTCAACTATCCATGAAACTTTATAGTTTACAACTTTTTGATTTGAGATCATCTTGTCATGGAAAAACATGTAGTAATAGTTTGAAAATGTTTATCTTAGTACGCACCGCGCATTGGGTTTGTTTTTTTTGATCGAAAAAAATGGCGTCGCCCATTTCCTTGGACTCGCTTCGCGGGTCATGTTCGCCGCCGGACACCTCCGCCGGATGCGCGCGGGTTGGACACCCGCCCTCGCACTACGGCCGGACACCCGTGGTGCTTACCAACACATGTTCGCCTCCCCGCCGCGGTGACACAAATACCACTCTTGGACAAAGACAAAACTTTAGCTAGTATAGAGCGCTCATCGAGCTTCCACCAAAAAAAGCCCCCCGCCGCCTCACGCCATGGAAAACCTTCCGCGTGACATGCTTGCAGAGATCGCGATTCAAGTCGCCAAGGTCTCGCCGGATCCCATGTTGGACCTTGCCAATCAAGGGGCCACCGTCTCGCAGATGAAAGCGGCGTCGGCGGGCCCCCGGGTGGGACGGAGCATCCCACCGGACCGGTGTCGTACCGCGAGGCTACTACCGCGCCGAGAGGCCGAGAGTATGATCACCAAGCTCGCCTTTGCATCTCAAGCCATGGCCGCAGAGGATCCAGTGGGAGGGTCGGGGTCGAGTACTACCGCGGCGAAAGTATTGCGTGAGTCTCATTGCCAATCTCGCCGCGGGCCGGGCAACCGTGAGGCGTGCTTCAGAGCAGGCATGTTTGCCGTGTTCCCGAAGGCCGCGGGCACCATCTCCCCCCGCCGACTTGCCGAACAAGCCGCCAACTCGTGGCATGCACTCGCCGGGTATGTGCACGCCCTTCTCGCTCTACAGGCGGAACGCCGCCGCCGATGACGATCGCGTGCCGGGCGGTGTTGCGGAGCTGAGCGCGACATGGCGGCGACGATGGCTGCACCCCTCGAAGAGCGCAACCGCATGTAGCTCCGCAAATGCAATGTGCGGCGAGTGTTGTACAACCACTCGGTGCAGACGCACTATGCACGTAGGCAAAGATCTTCCTCCTCCTCGCCCAACCGGTGCCTCGCCAGACGGGCATCGCGGTGCGTAGCTAGGATGGTGCGGTCGCTATGCCGAATGACGGAAACGGGAGGTTGTGGTGTATTTTCTATAGCGAGGAGTGTAGGATCCGCCGCCGAGTGTAGTAAGTTCTTCCATGTTGCACGCGCCGGGATCGAAAAGCGGCAGAGCATAAACCGGGCTCATCCGATAGCATAGATAGGAACGATAGGTTCTGAGGATCACCGCGGCTAGTCCTTCCGTCGCTAGAGACCGCATATCCGGTGACATCCGCAAGACGCCAAGTGCCACCATGTCGGAGGCCTTCGTGGCTCAAGAACCCTAATTTTTCTTTTTAACTGTGGGTCAAAACTTGTGACTAGTCTTTCTCCGTCATGGTAACTCCAAATGTGATGGTTTTTCTTTCTAATATTTTTTAAAATCGTTCTCTATCAAGAGATTGTTTTGTTACATCTATTACTCTTGTCATGTTTCATCGACAACATTTGAAATTGGGCTAATTTCAAAAAATACAACTTGAAACAATATTTTTCGAGCATCTAATGATTTTTTTGATCAAAAAAGGCGTCTACCCATTTGCTTGGACTCGCTCCGCATGTCATGTCCGTCGCCGACACCTCCGCCGGATCGCACCGCCAGCCGCTTATAAATCCCACGCCCTACACCGCTACGGCCGACACCCGCATTATTGGTGCTCACCAACACCAACCGAAGCGCCACCGCCTGTTCGCCTCCCCGCCCGGTGGCGGCGACCACCACTCTTCACCGCACAAAACTTGGCTAGTAGAGCGCTTAGAGCTTCCACCAAAGCCCCCCGCCCCTCGCGCCATGGAAAACCTTCCGCGTGACATGCTTGCGAGAGATCGCGATTCGAGTCGCCAAGGTCTCGCCAGATCCCATGCCGGACCTCACCAACTCAAGGGCCACCGTTCGCAGATGAAAGCGGCGTCACCCCCCGGTGGGATGGAGCATCCCATCGACCGGTGCTGTACCTGCGGGGCTACTGCCGGGCGCGAGTACCGTGAGAATATTATCACCAGGGCTCGCCGCCGGAAACCCGAGGCGCGTGCTCAGAGATGGCTTGTTTGACGTCTTCATCGAGGCCATGACACCGTCAAAGCCGCCGCTGGGATGCTGCACCGCGCCGCCGCGTCCGAGGATGAAGCCGCCAAGTATGTCCTGCTCTTTGCTCTACAAATAACACCGGCGCCGCCCACCGACGACTATGCCCTGCGTTGATGCGGGAGATCGGGCGAGGACCCGCAGACGGCTGACGTGACGCGACCTTCCGTAACTTCCATTCTCGCTGAAATTCGCCGGCATGTATGGGACTCGCTTTGCGCCAGCCGCTGTCGTGTGGTATCCACAATACCGTGATGCGCCCCACCGAGCCTCGCCATGACGGCATCGCCGCAGGGGAAAGCCGGGTGCGGTAACACTTTCGATTCACGGGATCCCAAAATGCCCGTCACACATGTTCTGCAGGCGTGGAATGTAGGATCCGCAAGCGGTGAGAGTTTATTCGTCGTTAGTAAAGTGCGGATTTGATGGATCATATGCACGATAATATGCTTGATGTATTTAGGATTTTTTTGATATGCATGGTTGATGAGATTCGTGTTACACACCGCTCCCCACCCTCGTGTTCGCACTTTTTTCACCGTGGTGCCGCATTCTCTCTGCTGGTGTGGTGCACACATCCCAATGCAAAATGGGTGGTGCAGATAGTTTGTGCTCAGCTCATGGATGCTGATTTTTCGTGTCACGTACAACTTGTATTGAGCCATCACTTCCCTACCTCCCCCTCGTCATGGTGTCACCCACTACCACACGAATCTATAAAACTTACAGTATAGTATGTTTGCAACCCCCACTAGCTAATTCTCTCGACATGCAAGCACGCCACCTCACCATCCGACTATCACCCCGGTCCCCACTAGCATGCCACCTCACCAGCCCAACCCTTCCTTGTGCCACGCCATCAACATGTCCCACATTTCTATGGGCATAAAAAGGGTTATAACTCTTGAACCAAAAAAATAAATCAAATTTTGATTGCACCATTAAATTTATTTTAATAAATCCTTTAAAACAAGATCTCACATGGATATATTTTGATAAAATTATAAGTGGGACCTGTTGGTATAGAGAAAAAAAGAAAATAAAAATAAAATAAAAAAAGAAAAAAAAAGAAAGAAAAAGAATAGGAGGGTGATAGTAATATTGTAACTCATAGAATTCTCCTTCATAGTTCATACCCGGAAACGCGCGGGGAATCCACTAGTAATAAAAAAGAATAGAAAACTACTACTACTGCCGGCCGGCCTGGCGGAACTTGAATGCTTCCGTGTCTCGTAAACTTTCAAATCCGCTTACGCCTCGTAAACTTTCAAATCCGCGTTTCTCGCTTCCCGTGTTGCGCGGGCAAGAGGCCGGCTACTTAATAGGGCAAGAGAGGGCGAGCGAGGGCCGGCGCTCATTGTCAAAGAAGAAGGGCAACAGGCCGGCAACATGGCCGTGACGCGATGGCGGCAGATGCCATGATGACGCGTGCCTCCTGTTGCGGCTTGAGAGGACCTTCTCGAGCATGAGATCCTCCAAATACGCATCAAGGAGTACACTCCATCGTACATGGTGCTTCGTCACGCCCGCCGCAAGTTCCGGCAGTTCACCGACACCGAGGAGGCCATCCGCTCGTGCCTTCCGCCGCCTTCCGAAAGCGCATCTTGTCCGGCCATCCGCAGGACATATGCTACCGGGCCTCGGGGACTCGATTTCTCCAGGGGAGCTCACCGGCTCTTCCTCCGTGCCCATCATCCGCAGGACATATGCTACGCGGGCCGGGGGATGATGAAGATGGTGGCGGCGCCGCGGTGGGATCCCAAGTTGCCGGAGCCCCCTTAGGAAAGCCGCCGATGCCGGGACTCCGCCGCGCTTACTTGTTGGCGATGCCGCTGCTCGGTCGGGACCCCGCTGACCACGACGCCGGGCGCCGCCCGTGGAATCGCGGCGTCGCAGCCCGAGGGCCGGTGGGCTTAACATTGGCTCCGGCCACGGCGCCGCTCTTTGGCCCGGAGGACCTCGACGCTTTAGCGCCGCAGCCAACCTTGTTTCATGCGATCGATCCGTTCTTCATCAGGCGTAGTGTTCAGATAGATGGCGGCGGTTAAATGCTCAAGGTCACCGCGAGCCCGGGCAGCCCGGTGTCAGTAGCGCTTTGGTGCCGCATCCATCATGAGTTCGAGATCTCGTTATCTACCTTGTATCGACACGAGGCCGACGTAGCGCTCTTCGCCTTCTGCAGGATGTGCAAGATGTCCCTATACTTTGGTTTTCGTTGACATATACTATGGTTGTGTAAACATCGGTTGTGCTTTAATTTGTAACATGTGTTTATTTCCCTGTGTTGAACTGTAATATAATATAACTATTATAAATTTGTGCTAGAAATTTAGGCGAGAGCTCGGGCGAGGGTTAGCGTTGAGATGTTCGCCGGGCGACCATGGCGGCACGCACGGGCGAGGTGCGCTCCCAAGAATGTCGCCACTACCCGCCGATGGCCACAACGATGCTAGGTTCTTTAGGGTGACCTAAAGAACATGTCTAGTAGGCCGGAGCACCGACTACGACGGCGAAATCCTCGGTCGCGGTGGAACGCCGGGCGAGAACCACGGTAGCGAGGCGGCGCCGGTGGGCGCTTTCCGCAACGGTGGGCGCAATCCGCACTCTTCATCCTTTAAATGCTTCCTCTATCACTCCTACAAAAGAGGCATCAAGATTCTCATCTATATACCACTTCCTCCCGCACTCACATCATCATTATGTATCTCTACAGTACTCGACACCAACAACCATCTGTGGGACCCACTTATAATTTCATCTAAATATATCCATGTGACATCTTGTTCCGGAGAATTTTTTGAATCGAATTCAATGGTGTACTAATCAAATTTAATTTAGTTTTCTCGGTTTATGAGCTATACTAGCATTTTTTAGTTATTCAACTAGTAGGACCCACCACCTCTCTTGTAGTACTATCTATCATGCATGCGTAGCGGTGGGACCCGACCTGTTCTTTCCGTCGCGCTACCTCTAGAAATTGCGGTGAGAGGCCAACATACCGGCCGATCCGTATCATACAAGCATAAATGCAAGCAAAATGCTTTTTTTTAAGGTTAAAAATTTTCGCCCGTGAACGGTTACAAAGCTGCCGGGTTAAGGTTAATCGGTGAGGTTATTGGGCGACGGCCAAAAATTGAAATAATTAAAATTGGTGCCCCTGGGGCCATATCTTGTCCGGGTGTCTAACCCCGTCAAGATGCCTAGCGCCGTCACTCCCTCTCCTTTCCCTCTACTCGCTTTCCACTCCCTCGCTTCCCCACAACGCGCACCCGCCGCCGCCACTCCTCGCCCCCCCCCCCCCGCCGCCGTGAAGATGACGACGCCACATAACAGGACCCAAACCCATTGTGGAGGGGACACTAGCGAAGGAAACCCTAGCGATGGTGAGGGTGGAGAGAAGAAGCGGCAGCGACAAATAAGGCGAGGAAGGAGAAGAAGCCGCCGTGGGGAGTGGAGGCGATGAAGGAGATATCGATAAAGCGCTACCGGGCGCCGTTGTCGGCGGGCACGATGCTCATCCGGAATCTGTGGGCCATGGCCGGCCGCCCGTGAAGGTCGCGGAAGCGAGGCCGGCGGAGAAGGAAGCAAGCTCGTGCCGCTTTCGCCGTGTCTTCGGCATGGGGTCTCAAAGATATGATCCGTTTGTCGAATAAAGATAGTTTTCTACCGGTGTCATTAACCTTATATACAAAGATTGAATAGTATTTTATACTTCAATTGTACGAATTGTTGGGGTCCTTATAAGGATGATGGTGGTGACGATCACGGTGGATAAGGATGATGGTGACGATGCCAAGAAGATGCTCTTCTTCGCAGCTCTCGCTTTTTGATGCTTGGTGCCAAAGGGTTGGTGATATTTTGGTTCTCTTTAGCTATCTTAATTAGTGGTCATATGTAATCTTTAATAATCTTAGCATCGTCTTTGGTTAGTGTATGGTGGCCATGGACACATTTGTATGATGGATGATTGTAGGAAATCTTTAGACCTTATTTAATCTCTAGAGTTAACTTGGTTGATTATTTGTAGGCAAGTTGTGTGCATGTGTTTGATTGCAAAATGAAATTATGAGTGACCAAAGTGGCATGCAACCGAAAATCTGTCCAACTTGTGCACGCAAAACCAATGTGAAATGGAAATTGACCCTAAATTGCCCCTACCAGGGCTGCCACCATAACACGTAGGTTCCGAGACTTCATTATTTTTTTTTCTCTTGATGAAAATCATTTTTTATTTGCAGGGTCCCAAGCACCTGAAACTTTTCCCCTTACCGGACTTGTTGTACGGATGTGATACTGTGCTATTGTCGCACGCCGTAAGGCCAATGTGGTCGACTATTTGTGGGGAAAAAATTTTGAACTCTAGTAGTACTACTAGTACAAGACTAGTAGTACTCCCTCCGTCCCCATGGAGTTTGTCATTTTTGACTTTTTGAATTTCAAGTTTGACCATCCGTCTTATTCAAAATATTTATGCAAATAATAAAATAAATTAATCAATATTCAAGTATCTTTATTGATAAAATAAGTCATAAAAATAAATTATATTTGTGCAAAAAATTTGAATAAGACGAATGATCGAAAAATGATGGCACGGAATCCAGGTGACAAACCCAATGGGACGGAGGGAGTAGTTGTTATCAAAAAAAAAAAAAACAATAGTAGTAGATGTGCAATTATTTGTGGGACGGAGGGAGTACTCGCCAATTTGAAACTTGAAAGCATAGCGCGGCCCGCACACCCATGCTGGTAGAGACGGTGCCCTATCTTCGCCGAGGTGCAAAGAGTAAAGTAGGAGTACCGGCAATTAGTAGCGCCGCCCGCATTACACGACGGGTGGCGCACGTGTGCCCTATCTTCAGCGAGGTGTGTAGGATACGCAAAGGATTCGCATGCAAGAGTGTGCATATGGTCAGCACATGTACGTATACACTAAGAAGTCCAGTTTACTACACCAATTTCGGAGCACATGTTATTATAGACGCCTTTTGTGTATAGCGCCTCTAAAGAGCCTTCACACGCAATGCAAAGAAACTTTTTGTGAACAAAGGCCCGTACAAAAGGTGTTGGTCAAAAAGTGCACTTATTTTACGGGACTCGTCCGGCCGGCCGGCCAGCGGAAGTTGAACGCTTCGCTTCGTGTCCGAGAGACATAAAAGATTAAATAAGCATGTTTTATACTAAACTGTTCCAAATTGTAGTTCGCTTTGACTTTTTTTCAACCCCAACTTTCACCACTGTCTTATTCAAAATTTTGTGCAAAGTATCACTTCTTTTGTTATGGCATGCTTTATTAACAAATAGTATTTAAGAATGACTTAAATTTGACTGCTTTTTGTGCAATTTTTTTGAATAAGACGAGTGGTCAAACTTAGGGTCAAAAAGTCAAACGAACTATAATTTGAAACGGAGGGGACTACATTTAAGTTCTTCGTTACTTAAAACTCAGTTTCTAACCCGCACAAAGTAATTGTCCTTAATAGCTACTAATTGTGATCGATTTCTTAGTGATAGTACAATTCAATCCTTTAACAATACCCCCTTCCTACCCATGGCAACGCTGGGAATCCCTCTAGTTTTCACGACGAGCAAGCCGCGGCGGTGTGCGCGCCGCCGCTCACCCCCATTCAAATCCCGCCACCGCCCGGCCCTTCCAACCGAAACAAGAAAACCCTACTGGATGTCCCGGCCAAGCCCAAGCCCCCGCACGCGGGCGGCGCTCCGCTCATCCCCCCTACCGCCACGCCAACCGCCTTGGTCGAGGTGGCGCAGCCCCCGGCCAAATACCGCTTCCGCGAGGTAGCGCGCATGCGACTGCGAGGGCCACCATCCGGTGGTCGGGCACTCCGCTGAGCGCCGCAGCCCCCCATCCCGCCACGCAGGGCGCGCGGCGGCCGCCAACCGGCCGGGGACGCGGTGCGCTTCCCAGCCGGCCGATCGGGCCAGCACGCGGCGGCGCGTGGAAGCCCTCCCACGCGGAGGCACCCGGCAAGGCCACCAACCCCTCCACGATGCCATGATGAATCCCCCTTCGCTTCATCAAATGCGACGCGCGCTCATTCCGACCGCACTTACATATATATATCGCTAGCTATTTTTTCACGACCACATATGATCGCCTCGACCATTTTATATTGACTATATAAAATTTAGTGCATGCATTCCTATTAATAAGTACCTTGATTATTCCTTCATTCGCCTAAAGAAAAGGTTTTGGTTGACCAAAAAAAATTTTTAATTTCCTCGTAAGCATGTTTGATGTTTCGTACTAAAACAAAAGAAGCCAAGTTTGATCACTTAGTTTTCCATTTTTTGCCATGTGATTTTTTTCTTTGAAAATGGATATACTTGATTCCTTTTCGATGTGAACATTACTTTTCAAGTGTTGTGTTTGTCATCCGCTTATGCTAGCAACCGATATTTATTGATTTTTCATTTTTTGCCATGTGCTTTTGTTTGAAAATGGATATACTTGATTCCTTTTCGACATGAACATTACTTTTCAAGTGTTGTGTGTTTGTTATCCGCTTATGCTTGCTACGTATATTTATTGATCAAGACCGCTTAGTTCTCAGAACCAATGTGTTCTTTTTATTTGACTCGAGCCAACAAATGGAGGCAATTGATCCAGGGTATGGCGGTCCATACAACAACCAGGCTACTATACTCATAATCACATGTGCGTCCACCCCAAATTTCTCCACTCAAATGCAACTTCACACAAATGGCCGCTTTGGAGGTATGATTTGTGTGGTTTCGCACTATAGTCTAATTTATCGTTGCATTGTGTCTTACTTTGTTGCCTTGTTACACCGTGGTAGAGTTGTTGGACAATGCAAAGGATGCGTAATTAAAACGATTCATCATTGAGCCATACACTTTGATTATTTATACTTAAAGGTCCGACCGACTAGTTTCGCTCAAATAGATAAAAACCGTGGCGCTTACAACAATATTGGAGGACAAAGTCATCGACAAACGGAACGGATCACCAAATTTTACTAATTCAAGGTTCGATATTAATGTGATAGTACTTTTACAAGTGATATTCGATTGATATATAATAAACTAAAATACAAACTTCTAGACTTCACCGATTTTTATGGTGTTTGTAGGAATTAGAGAGTTTGTTCATGCTTGCACCGTATGAAGCTTCTTTTTAATGAATTATAGGAAAATATGGATAGATGTATGAATCAAACCGACGGAGTGCATTATTTCGGTTGACATACAAATGATGGTGGAGGCATGGATCCCGATTCTTTCTCAAATTGCATGGGCTTTGGATTTCCGAGAGAAACAATCGATCTTTCATTAGAGAATGTATTGCCAACTTTTGTTTCATAATCTGCAAGTCATCTCCTCGAAACTCAATTGTCTAACATTTTGGCATTCATCACCTTAATTAGATGGAAATGGATTTAAGACTAGCACAATGCGGCTTGGGGCGTATGCTATTGTTTTCACTTGTTGCACTAAGAGCGTGTACTTGCATATACCTCACTTAAATTTCTTTTCTTTTGTGAACCACTTTTTTTTTATCAATTGAAATAATGCCAAGTTATTACTTGTTTTCAGATTGCCTACACAACAATCCATTGGTCTCCTCTCTTACACTTTCTTGGTGAAAAACTGACGCATTGCATGTTGTGATTCCTATGGTATGTTTGGTGATTTTATTTTATTTTATTTGTTTGGCATAAGGCACTACATGCTAATTCACTTGCCTTATTTCTAATGATATATGTTCTCTTCTTATTAGGTGGATTATGAATGCAATCTAATAAACGGAAAAACTCAACAATTGGAGCCTCATGGTTCGTAAAAGTTCTCCTCAAATTTGACAACGCCAAGAAATGGTCCCCTTTTTGCAAATGTAAGAAGAGCCGATGCGTAATGTATGCTAAACCTCGCTATCCATTTGAAGTCTACGATACAATACTTTATTTACACTAAAAAAATGTTATGTTGTTAAATTGACAAACTTAGAGTTAAGTTATAAACAGGATAAAAGTTCTTTTTTTATATAAATACTTGACACCCATGTATAGAAAAACATTTAAAATAGTTCAATTCAATAATTTGATGTAGCTACTACAACCTCGTTTAATATTTGTCAAGAATATATAGGTTAAATAATCGATGGTTGTTCCAATCTGCGGGTTGGTAAACAGTTACGGACATTGGTCCACATGGCACCAAGATTATAGTATTCAATCTATGGTTCAACGACGATGGTAATTTGGAGCTCGACTTTGACACGAATCCACATGTAACAATCAAATACACTTTCGACCGATTTAACATAAATGCCGGTTTTTTATGTTGTATACTATCGAGTGAGTGCGCTCGACAGATTTTTTTGGTGTTCCCGCCGGGTTTGCTCATCAAATTTTCTTCTTGTTTGTTTGTATTTCAGGATATCATGATTAGTGGAGCGCAAAATCCGTAAGAAATTAGTAACCTTGCAAAAAAAGGGCTAATGAGAACCATTTGGCAAATCGACTATGCTATTCTCTTAGGGTTAGTACCATATAGTTTAGGACTCCTCGCACAATACCGGTGAGTTTGTTGCCGATATAAAGCATTCTACAGTGTCTATATTTCTATGTTGTATCCTGCAGCTACCACATCACATTAGGATCATACTTCGAGGGCAAGAAGTTAAGCAACATCACATTGTCGATGACCTAAACTATACCGAATGCATCTTTATAAACCCCAAATTCACCTGAGTGTTGGGGGAGGCCGAAACCTGCCCACCCCCCTACGGCCGGCCCGGGAAACCAAAACTAAAGGTGGTTCAAAGAGGCCGGGATTCGTCCCCAAAGGCCGAATGTTTTTAGTTTCGTGTCCTAGCATGCCGCGAATCCAAGGATGAAGGGGGTGAAGCCCTAAGGCGGAGTTTCATAGATCACGGGCGGGCGAAGCATTCGCCAGAAAGGCCGGGGACATCCGTCCGCCGAGCGCCGCTCGTAAGAGAACAAAGAAAGCGGGCGGAGGTTACGCTTTCGCCCGGACGGGCCAATGCCGGGCCGCCGTTCGGAGGTGGTCGCGTGGGAGGACACGCAGGCGGATGCGCCAACATTCGGCCAAGCATGCCGAATGCCGGGACTTCCGCCAATGGCGATCGCCGAGGAGTCTCGCAGACGGACGCTCGGCCTTTTCGGCCGAGATGCCGAATGCTCGTGTTTTCGCGAACGAAAGTACCCGGCGTAGATCCTCGTGACTGGCCGTGGCGGTACCGAAAGGCCGCTTTCGGCCGCGGCGGAATGACCTGCTTGACAAATGTCTTTTGGCCCCCGTCTTTGCGGTACTCGCGGTCCGACATCAAAGCAAACGAGGAGGGTAGGAGGGATCGCGAGGCGTGAAAGGACCGCATTGCCCTTGATCGTCGGCGGAGGCGCCGATCTAGGGTTAGTAGGAGGACAAAATCGAATTGTAATAGTCTACGGACTATAAATAGACCCCCAACGGGCATTGAGAAAGAAGAGGGGGAATAAAAAGAGTGCTTTGGTTTCAGATCCGCTTTAGTGTCTTGTCTTTAGTTTCGTCCTGTTTCTTCCTACCGGTGGCCTCGCCGGGTCCACACCAACATTGGCGCCCACCGGGTTGTGCGGGCAACCCATGGCCTCCGGCGAGGAAGACCCAAGGCGGCGGCCGGCACCTCCAAATTCGATCTTCTCCCCGGTGGATCCTCCGGCCGATCCTCCGCCCGAGATCGCCACTCCAGCAGTCGGCCGGTGAAATGTAAGATGCGCCACCGGACTCGGCAATAATCGGTCAAGGCCCTTCCGGAGCAGAGGCTCCGAAATTCCGAAAAATGGAGAAGATTCAAGAAGAGCACCCGCCGAGCACGGGCGTTGTGTAATGAGCGTGAACAAATACCAAAGTTAATCCAAGAATTGAGCCTCGTGCAAAGCCGAACTCGAGAGCTAAGGGCCTGGCGATGCAATGATGAAAGGAGAGGCAGCCAAACGAAGAGAGGATTCGCTCGGGAACGCCTAAAAGCTTGCTGAAATCAAGAAAGAGAATTTGCCCGCGAGATAGCTCGATGGAGAAAAACACAACATTATCCCAAGGAGGAGCAAGAACCAATTTCGCCGCGGATGGAGAGATCGATCCGGCCTCGCCACTCGCGCCGAATTGCAAATTAAGCCCATGGCCAATTGGGTATAAGCCCAGTTGCCATCTTTCAATGGGAAATCGGATCCAAGGAAGTTCATCGCAGGTTATGAAGCCGCAGCATATTCGCAAAGAGGGGATTCGTTACTCCGCAAAATCCCTCATCATGGCGGTAGAAGACATCGCAAGATGAATGGTACATAGCCCTTCGTCCCGCTTTTCAATAAGAAACCGAAGCAACCGAGAGAGCAATTGATCATCACCTTTGAGGGTTTCCCGAGCCTTGAAAAAGGGAACCAGTGGATTTCCTAAACCTCAAGCAAGAGGATGGAGAGTCATTGACACAAAGATCTCGAAAGATAGTGCAGCCAAGGCCAAACGCCGAATGTCTCCGATGAAGTAGTGATAGCAAATGGGCGATCGAGGGCATGGCTATTGACAAAGGCAGGGCCAAGGCCCCTAAACAGGGAGGAACCCAAAACCTTGACCGAAAGTTATATGACCGTGATCAAAAAGTTCGCCAAGTCCGAAGAAGGTCCGAAAAAGAAGAAAGGCAAATGAGAAAGGACGAAAAGCAACAATCGCCTCATCCAAATGCAAGCAATAGCCAAAGGGGTGGCAAGACTCTCGCCCCTAAGCTAACAATGTGCAAGATGATTCAGCCAAATGGCCGAGCCCACCAAGAGCCAGCTCGTGACGCCCTCAAACTCAAAAGCGAATCGGCCCCACCGAGGTGGCCGGCTCAAGGGGCGAGGACGCCGAAGAGGCCGCGGACGACCGAGAGTACCATACCGCTTCGCTCGCGGGCGAGAATATGGGTCATTACGCCGAGACCGCAAGTATGGGCGTATGGCCAAGGAGCGTAAATCAAAGGACGAAAAGCTCACAAAGTAGCCAGCACCGAAACACGCTCAACATGAGAGAAACGGCAGCGCAAAACCGAATGCGTATTTCGCTATCGATACTCACCGCCACCTCCGCCCCAATAGTATAGCAGCCTCCATGCTTCCGCTCACCACCATCAAGATTCTAGAACTACCCGGGTTACATCCTCGCAATCCCAAATTTCCATCGATGGCAACATCTTCTCCCAAGAAACCCGAGCGGCCGCAAATGTAACATGCACATGAAGCCCGAAAGCAGTCAGGAAAACAGGGTTGTGAATTCGGTACTCCCGCCTCAGGGGGCACATATACGCGATCACAAAGGATCCAACCTTGAGCATGAAAACAAAAGAGCCGTAAGGGATTATGTGAGAAGAGTACACACAAGTAACACCAAGGCTACCCTTGAACAAAGCCAAAGATGGTCAATGGTACCAATCACGTTTGACGAAAGTGACTTCCGGCCGAGAGACTACCCGCATACGACGCGCATTCGTGGCAACCGCAAATGTGGATAAGTTCACACTTCACAACATCCTAGTAGATAATGGAAGCTCAACCAGATATTCTGCTCATCAAGGCCTTCCAAAGCATGGATATGGAACGGAGGACGCCGCAACTAGCGGGTAATGCTCTATTCGGTTTTCGAGGAAAAAGGATAGATGCTATCGGAAAGAAGGACATCGCGGTAACTTTCGGTGAGGTTGGCTTATGCCGAACCGAAATCATCACATTCGACATAGTCAACATAGACTATCCCTACACAAATATATATCGGCAAAGGAGTCATAAGCAAGTTCGATGCGCAAGAATCAAGCAAAGTTTCTTGTGCATGAAGATACCCTCCCCTTCCTGCCGCTAGACCGTATGGGGAGATCGAGAAGCAGCTCGGAAGATAGATGCAAAGCCAAACCCGATACAAAGATGATCAACGAGGTAACAGAGACCAAAAAGAGAAGGCGATGAGAAAGAACCGAACCCAAAGCTGAAAAAGTCGAGAGCTGAAAGTTGAGTCGGCCGAATCCACAAAAAGGGTCCCAATATCCACCACAGGGCCCGAGCGAGAGATTATAATTGGCTCGAACTCCACCGACGAGGCAGCTTAGTTGTCCGCATTCCTTGACTCCAACTCGAGACGTGTTTGCATGGTCACCGAGGACCTAAATGGAGTAAGTCAAACCCGGCTCAACACAACCTAAGCGTAGTAGCGGCGCTGAAACCTAAGAAGCGAGGTTAAGGAAGCTATCCGAGGAAAGAAGCACCGCAGCCAGAAATAAGTCCGTAGACTTTCTGGACGCCAGAGTAATCAAAGCCAGTCCAATACCCGAATGGTTGGCAAACGTAGTCATGGTCTAGAAGAAGACATCCGACCCTAACACCAAGAAATGGCGAATGTGCGTGAGACTTCATCGATCTAAACAAAGCATGTCCGAAAGACCCATACCCTCTCCCCGCAATAGACACCCTTATCGACTTAGCCTCAGTCGTGGAGAGAATGAGTCCGCCGACCGCTTCCTGATACCATCGATACATCCAACCCGTAAGACGAGGAGAAGACAAGCTTCATCACCCCGGGGGGACTTATTGTTTCGCTTAATGCCCGAAGGGTTGAGGAATGCCGGATCTACATTCTCCGTAATGTCGGATGAAGTGTTTAGAGAGCGTAAGAAGAAGAAGAACCTAGTGACATACGTGGGACGATATTGTAGTGATCGCTGAACTCGAAAGAGTCACATATCACGACCTAAGAGAAACTTTCGCCAATCTACGCCCGGCGGTCTTAAGCTAAACCCGAGAAATGCATTTTCGCATCACAAAGGGCAAGATGTTGGGATGTCTAGTGTCGCCCCGAGGCATAGAGGCGAATCCGCATAAGATTGCCGCAATCATAGACATGAAGCCCCGCACAAACCGAAAAGAAAGTCCAACGGCTTACCGGTCGCCTAGCAGCCCTCAGTTCATTTCGAGGTCACCCAAAAAGGTTTACCCTTCTTCAAAGTACTAAAGGACACCACAGATTTTGAATGGGGACTCGAACAACAAAAAGGCTTTTCAAGACCTAAAAGACTATCTTACCAATCTAACAACAATGACGAAACCATCCCCAAAGGCAAGTGTTATTGCTATACTTAGCAAATACACCGGGGTTCGCGTAAGTGCCGTCCTAGTCGAAGAGAAAGAGCATGACAATAAGCTCAAGCAATTTCCCATCTACTATGTATCCGAAGCCCTTTCGGCAAAGAAAGCTCAATTACTCGTAGCCGAGAAGATAGCTTACACAACCCGATGGCAAAGCCGAAACCCTCGACATTACTTTCAGGCGACAAGATTCGGGTTGTCTCCTCTCAGCCTTTAGAAGCTTTGTTCAGAATAGCGAAGTCGTAGGCGTGAGTAGGCAAATGGGCCGCCGAAATGAATGAGTTCAGAATCGACTACGAAGCACAGTCAGCCATAAAATCTCGTGCAATAGCAGATCGGACTCCGGCGGCCCGGCGGCAATCCAAAGGGTTTTCGACGAACCGACTTGACTACATTTTGTGACGAGCCCGGTGTGATAAGGGCGCAGTGGATTTCGCTATACTTACACCTCGCCAGGCCGCCCATCGATATGCAGCCAGGCTCCAATTCACAAGCACCAATAATATAGCCGAATATGAAGCGGTGTCGCTTTGCACCAAAAGCTAAGAGCAATGGGAGTCAAAAGATGTGTCATTCGCATGCATTCACAAGTAGTGTTTTACATTACGAAAGGAGTACACAGCCGAGAGAACCAAATCCTAGTCGATATTTACAAGCAAGAAGAGCAATGGAGAAGCATTTCTGGGTTCTCAATAAAGTACATACCACGCAAAGGAAAACAGGGAAGCCGACGAGCTAGCAAAAGCAGCCAGCATTCATTCGACCCCCTCCGCATGTATTCTTCCAACAACTTTCGCCAAAGCAACTAGAGAAGAAGAAGAGGTACCAAGGGCTATTTATGCCATCGCAAGTCGACCGAGGAGCCCGATATTCGCATTCCCCGACAGAACATTTGAGCCGGAGTCCAAGCATGAACAAAGCAAATGGTCGGAGTCACGAACCAAACACTACTCCATCATAAGAGGCGAAGCCGCACAAAGATGGCATCCTAGCGCCAAAGCTCGTGTGCATCGCCACGTAAGAAGGCCAAAAGCTCCTAGACGAAATTCATGGAGGAATGTGCGGAGCTCATAGGGGACCTCACGAAATTGCCCATAGAGCAATGAGACAAGGTTTCTAGTGGCCATCGGCAAATGGCGATGCAAAGCAACCGGTGAAGACATGCGAAAGCTACCAAATGTTCGCCAAGAAGCAAAACGCACCATCCAACCCAACCAGTCGATAGTGCCTACTTGGCCTCTTCAACGCCGGGGTAGACATAGTAGGGCCGTTACCAACAAATCGCAATGTGAGATTCGCAGCAGGGCACTCGAAAGTATTTCACCAAGTGGATCGGCAAGGCCTCTAGCCGTAATCACCTCAAAGAACTTTGATCGGGCTTTCGTATGGCAACAATGATAGTCCGTCGCTTCGGGTTCCGGCCCTACATAACGGTGGACAATGGCAAGCGCTTGACTCAACCGAAGTTTCGAACTTTTGTGAGGAGCTCTCGATCAAAGTGACTTTCGTGATCGCTTTATCACCCACAAAGCAATGGAGCTGTTGAAAAGGCCAATGGTCTAATCTTCTCGCCGCCTCTAAGTCTCTATGGGACGCAAGCAAAGGAAAGTGGCCACCGAAATGATCGCTTCAAGTTTTTGGGGCCAAACATCTCCAAGTCCCGAAAGCAACCGGATTCACTCGCTTTCGCTTACTCTACGGGAAGAAGCCATAACGCCGGAGAGCTCCGCCGGTTCATTTCATACACAAATAGCCGATGTAACCGAAATACAAAGATTTGTAGATGCCGACACATCTGAACTCTCGAAAGTTGCAGCGCGGCGAAACACCTCGACAACTACCACAAGGAGACGCAAAGTCGGGCGAGACAAGAAAGTATCGCAAGAACATCTACCCGCGACCTTGTCTTGATTCGCATGCCGATAAGCAGGAAAGCCGCAATCCCAATGGTACGGACCTTTCGTCGCCGCAGCATGGTCAAGCCCGGGGTGTTTCGCCAAGACGTAAGAAGGTGACGAAACCACTCACACGCGGAACGCGGACAATCTCCGTGAGGTTCTACGCGTGGCGAATGCTCCTCGAGTCGAGTTGTAATTTTCTTTCCTTTTAACATGGTTTGTAATAAGTAAGGTATGAAACTACAAAGAGGTTGCGCTCTTTTTTCTCACAGGGAAGCCCTTTTCGAGGGTGTGAGGTTTTTTAATGAGGCAACCTAGAAACATTCGGTCGTGAACCCCTATAAAGGTTCTTTTTTCCCAAGCATGGCATCAAGACGAAAGAGAGAGCCGAAACAAGAGATGACTAAGTCACACTTGATATATTCGCGCACATCATGCCCGAAAAGGGTATATGCTGAAGAGATCGCAAAACCAAGGCATAAAAGCCAAAAGACTAAGGTCGAAAGGACCGAAAGTCGAGGAAGTCCGAAAGTGACAACTTCCAAAAGTCACAACCGAGGCTAACAAGCCCGGATCATCCTAAATTGACCTAAGAGTAAAAAAATCCGGAGCATAGGCGGCGAAAACCCGCAAAAAACGCAGCTTGGCTATTAAAGCACCGCCAAGACATCAAAGGAATGCACTAGGGCAAATGTAGCCATTAAAGTCCGGAAAGGACTAAAGTAGGTGCATACATTTAATGAAGGGCGATCAAAACGCATGCCCTAAAGCCATATCCTCGGGCAATCGAGACAATAAAAGCCCAAGATACGATAAGGACAACCAAAACCACTATAAAACAGACCCAAGGGCCACAAACCCCTCGTAAAGCGCCCAAAAGCTGCGCAGAGGGAACATCCTTAGGTAGCCACCAAGAACAATGCAAGAGGGTCACAGCCCAAGAAGAGCATAGGCTCGTTAGGATTGAGAGGAATCGAGAGAGCAAGCAAAGATTCGCCACCAGAAGAGAGGGGTTGAATATTGAGCGGCTCGACGCCTTGCCCACAAGCTATCATGTCATGAAAGAGCTTGTCGAAAGACAATCCTACCACGAGGCTACCCCAAGATCTAGCCCGAAAGAGTTGTGTAGGAAGTACATCGACCAACTCGTGCACATCAATAATTACTCAAGGTGGCCGACAATATCCGGGTTTCAAATAAAGATCACCAAACCGCCGAACATCGAAATCCGCGCCGAATGCTCGTGAAACCCGAACAAAGATTCTCCATTGCACGAAAGCTCATCCCCATCGGCATGCCGAGAGCAATGCCGAAGCCGCCGAGTGTATAAGAAGGTCGGAAGAGAAAACACGAAACATGGCATATTCGCCAAGCCTTACCACGCAACAATGTCAAGTCGCCGATCCGATCCCAAACGCCAGGGGCTCCTGATGCTTACTCCCGGCCGCATTTACCGCCTAGTTGGGGACCCGTGAAAGTCAAGCGGTTCCAAGATGGCCGAATGTGCAAACAAAAAGACTCGCCACAATGTAGGCCAGTCCATTTAAAGAATTCAAAGAGCAAGGGCAAGACCCAAATTGTAAAAGATCTAAGTCAAATAGACAAATAAGCATTCGGCACATTTCATGACTTTCGCTCCCCGCAAAAAGGGGGGAGGGGGTTTCTTAAACATAAGAACAATCATTTGCGAGAAACGAAACATCATACATTTAGCACAAGAATGCACGAAACAATATTCCCACACTCTCGCCTCGATCCAAGGTCCCTAACAAAACAATATCGGTACCTAGGAGGAGAAAGTACAACGCTTTCGTCCTCCACCTCTATTTTTGCTCGAGCAAAACGCCACGAACTAAGTTTCGTTGCCTAACGTAAGGGACGAAAGTACTCCGAGAAATCAAGCATACGCTGCCCACTACGAATAACCTTTTGTCGGCGTGATTAAAAGAAATCACCCATTCGGTCGTGGAACCTTTCGCGAAATCTAAGCCAAGAGGTCCCGCCACGCCGAACCGGCCACGCTCAACTTTTAAAGGAGCATCTTCCATAAAAGCAAAGGTCCCCTCCTGAACCCGCCAAAAGATTTAACAATAATTTAATCATGTATCATTACAACACGCAAGCCAAGATGGCCAAATCGAAAAACCCTTAAACATCCTCTACCCTATTCTCTTCGCCCCGGCATTCGGGTCATTTGAGGAGTTCCCGGCCGCTGAGGGGGGGCTGCGGTTCGCTGCCGGGACTCGCCGCGTCTCGCCCGCGACAAAGGCGTTGACCTTTGGCACGAATCTCCTCTTCCTCCCGTGTATCCCGCGTGACCCCAAGCTGCCATTAACATAAAAGGTTGAATCGATAAAAAAGCATAAAATGACTAAGGTTAGAAAGACTCGAACTAACCGAATCCCGGATTCGGCCAAGACGAAACATGGCAAGGTCCTTCCCGCCCTTTAGCCAAGAGGCCTTCATAAAACTTGCCGGCCGAAAGGGGCCGGAGCAGAGTACGCCAAGAGACGCCCGGATCTTTGTCCGCTCCACGGCCTCAATGTGAGGACATCCCACCCTGGTGGAGGGCGGTGCCGAATGCCCGAAGGGTCTCTAAAGAGGCGTAGCCTCTTCCTGCCTCCACTCCGGTCATATAGGGGCGCGAATCTCCAGTACAAGCCGTGAGCCTCTCTCCCCATGGCCGAGCCCTCGCGACGGAACGGCCTCGCCGCGAAGGAGGCCGCCGGCCGCTGTGGTGGCCGAAATGCCGCCTTTAGTCCCATGCTCCACGCCAAAGCGAAACCGATTGGTTGCGCTCTCGGGTTTCGAAGCCCGCCCTAGGTCCTTGACCTTTCGCTCAGCCTCCGCCGATTTCTTCTCGGCCTTTTCGCCCGGGTTTCGCTTTCGCCTTCCGCGAACTAGCCGCCTTCAGTCCTTGGTCGCTTTTTCGGTCTTGGCCTTTTCGCCTCAAGGGCCTTGCGCCTCGACCTCGAACTTCTTCTCCGTGGTTCAGCAACGAGCATAGACTACAAAAGAAAACTAAAAAGGTACGAAATAGTAAGTAGCACCGAAACTTGCATTCGTAACACAAAAACCGAAACTCGAAATTTACCCCCGGTGGCATAGAAGTTCAACAGATCAAAGAGCCGCCAGGGTTCGGGTCTTCGCCAGCCCCTTCTCGGCCTCGCTGGTCGTGAAGGAGGTGGAGCAATCGGTGCCGACCCGACCCTCCTCCGAGGGGAGAAGGGGTACACCGCGCTGGTCAACTCCGCCACCAACCGAAAGGTCCGACGCGCTCCTAGACAACATGCAAGCTTGTAAGTCTTCTCTCGGCGTGGACTCATCTCCTCGGGGAGCTAATCCCGGAATACACAACAGCCTCCCTAAAGTCACTTGAATGACTTCCGAGGGAGAGTGAGCCGGCCCAAAAGGCAATCCTTGAAAACGCCGGAGGTCTTGACGAACTCCCGTAGAACCGAGACTTACCCGGTAGCCTTGTGCGCCGCCGACGAAGGGGGCGGGCAAGAGTCGGGCCGAGCCTCCTTGCTCGACTGCTTTTCTTCCGAGCCGCAGAAGATTCGTGAGTCGCGGCAAAGATCATGTGGTCGCTTGAGTGCGACAAAGTTTGGACCGACGAGGTCGAATCCCCGCGTCCTTCAAGGTAGCGAGGGGGTCTTCACGACCTTACCGCCATATCTTCCGAATCACTAGAGATGACCCGCAGACAAAGACCGAATGAACATTAACAACAACAAAGACAAACCAAAGATCGAAGGTCGAAAGCCAACCAAGCGCATCACCGAAAAGCAAAGCCAAAAACCCTAGAGAAGACAAGGCAATATACCGAGGCGGAAGTAACAATGCCAAACAAAGTAGTACGGCCGAATGTAACCTTTCTGGCCACGTAGACCAGAACCTTAGCCAAATCACAACCTACCTCAACATCCTTGGGCTCTTTCGGCCTCCTCCGGTGAGATGTTTTTCGCCTCTTGATTCGCTCAAGAGGAGCCGAATCATGAGCGACGCCTTTTCCCAGAGGCCGCCTTTAAGCAACAACCCTTTCCGCTTTAGCTTCGGGCCGAGTCACCGATGAGGGTAAGGCACCTCCATAGCGTCGAGAGCCCTATTGATTCGGGCGTTCTCCCAATGCTTTCCCCGAGCCATCTCATACTCGCGTTTACCCATCGCTCCAAGAATAGCATCGCCTTCGTCAATCCACGAATTCCAAGAACACCTTTGAGTGGAAACGTGATGGAATAGTAGCTTCAACCAGATTCGCCTCATAGCTATAGTTCGAGGGTCGATGACGACCGCACTCCG
Organism: Hyparrhenia diplandra; assembly: GCA_015847255.1. Classification (NCBI taxonomy): domain Eukaryota; kingdom Viridiplantae; phylum Streptophyta; class Magnoliopsida; order Poales; family Poaceae; genus Hyparrhenia; species Hyparrhenia diplandra. The sequence continues at coordinate 50,330 of JADLZK010004190.1, read as the reverse complement.
TAGCTCAAGGGCCGAACCCCATAGCGATCCATTCCTCGACCAAGTCGCGAGTGCTCGCTTCCTAAGGTCGCAAGGAATGCCATGGTAGCTTCCGCATCCCCTCAAAGATTTTCAAAGAAAGACGCATGGCATTTTGCGCACAAAGGGACCATTCGGCTCTCAAGAGCACTCGTTCATCGGCAGCCGATGTGGAGGCTTCGTGCTCATTTCTAGCGCCGACACGAGCATAAAACCGTAACCGTGTCCACCTCGACCACTTGTTACGTAACGTGGGAGCAAGACGAATGTTCCCTTCGGGATGAAGGTGTAAGCTCCAAATTGTAATGGCAATGCTCGTTAGTCCTCACATCCCGAATCTTCTTCGGTTTCTTGTGCGAGCATAAAAACCGAACGGGTTTCAACGCATAGAGGGGCTCCCATCATCTTCATGGCCTGCACGAATGCCCCTAAGCGAGTAAATGCATTCGGGCGTCAAGGGTGCAGCTGCAGACCAAACCACTCAAGGACACCGCCAATGAATGTATCCTCGCAGGGTAGACGAAAAGCCACCCTTAAAATAATCCTTGAAAACGAAGCGCCCGCCAGCTTGGGAGTCGGTATCTTCTCCCCCCGGCGGAGCTCGGCAGACAACAACCTCGCCTCCCAATCCATGAAACCCTTTGCGCACATAGTCAATCGTAACATCTTCGAAGTGACGCATGAGGTTCCGCCCAATAAACCTCACGACGAGCCGGAGGCCCCTGATTCTCTCCCTAACCTTCGCATGAGAGTAGCCGCCGTCCTCTCGAACCCTCATACCGAAAGATGCCTCGGGCTCACCAGGCCGAAAGGTCTAGCTCACCGGGGCGAGTCCTCCACCAACAGAGATCCTTCTATGTCAACAACCTCATCCATGATCCGGGGCTAACCGATCGACAGATTCGAGTCCGCTTCGCTTTCACTAGAGAATAGGTGCGGATCAATACTCCGAATCGGTTGAGCTTCTCGTCACGATAATAACAAATGGGCCGAATCCGAACTCGACGAACCGGGCGGGTAGATCCGAGTTTTTCGACGAAGAGCCGGATCCCGAGGCAACCGGATCCGACATTCTACCAAATCAACGAAAACCTAGAATACAAAAATAAAAAAGAAACGACGAAACCCTAAAATGAAAAAAAAACGGCGCCAACTCAACCGAAAAGAAAGTAAGAAAAAGGAAACTTACTTGAGGGGACGGGGCTGCCGAATGCTCGAAAGCTACGAAAGGTGAGATTGCCGAAAAGCGTAAGAGCTCGAGCGCCGAGAGAGAGCCGGAGCGCCAGAGGAGCAAATGAGCCGAGGGAGATCACCTCCCCCGCCCCGATCACCTTATATAGGTCAAACCGGGCGCGGTTCGAGGTCGCATCCCATCCGGCCGCCTTTGGGGCTCGCAACCCGAGGCGGCGGCGTTTCGCCCCGCCGCCATTAAAAAAAAAAAAAACTCTCTTTCTCTCACTAATGTAAACGCGCACCAAGTATTCGGCCCGAGGGGGTTTCTTAAGGGCCGAGAGGTTGATTCCAAGGGGAGGACGAAAGGACCTCACCCTTGGTCTCGAGGCTACCGTTGGGGAGAGGTCGAAACCTGCCCACCCCCTACGGCCGGCCCGGAAACCAAACTAAAGGTGGTTCAAAGAGGGCCGGGATTCGGCCCCCAAAGGCCGAATGTTTTAGTTTCGCGTCCAAGCATGCCGCGGATCCAAGGATGAAGGGGGGTGAAGCCCTAAGGCGGAGTTTCGTCAGATCACGGGCGAAGGCGGAAGCATTCGCCAGAAAGGCCGGGGACATCCGTCCGCCGAGCGCCGATCGTAAGAGAACAAAGAGAGGGCGGAGGCCCGCGGCTTCGGCCCGGACGGCGAATCTTTGGGCTTTCGCGTTCCGGTGGTCGCTGCGGGAGGACACGTAGGGCGGATCTTGCGCAACATTCGGTCAAGCATGCCGAATCTTCCGGGACTTCCGCTCAATGGCGATCGCCGAGGAGTCTCGCGGGATCGGACGTGTCGCCTTTCGGTCGATGCCGAATGCTCGTGCTTTTCGCCCGAATGAGTACCCTAGCGTGATCCTCGGACTCCGGGGCGTACCGAAAAGCGCCGCTTTGGTCGCGGCCGGAATGACCTCGCTGACAAATGTCTTTTGGCCCCGTCTTGCGGTACTCGTCCGACATCAAGCAGCCCGAGGAGGGTAGGAGGGATCGCGAGAGGCAGAAAGGACCGCATTGCCCTTGATCGTCGGCGGGAGGCGCCGGGATCTAGGGTTAGTAGGAGGACAAAATCGAATTGTAATAGTCTACGGACTATAAATAGACCCCCAAGGGGCATTGAGAAAGAAGAGGGCGGAATAAAAAAGAGTGCTTTGGTTTCGTATCCGCTTTCGTGTCTTGTCTTTAGTTTCGTCCCTGTTTCTTCCTACCAGGGTGGCCTCGCCGGGTCCACACCAACACGGAGGAAACGAGGTTGTTACAACTATTGGATTCTTAAAGGGTGCCCCAATTATCGAGTGCACGTTTCATATGTATCATAAAAATCGCCTTTATTTTGGTGAGCTTCCCGACCCCTTTCTTTTATATTGATTCACTTTGTTTAAGGATGCATACACATATAAGAATAAGATTTACATAATTACCATTGTCTAATATCTATCGTAGCCATTTCATAGCGTTACGAGTAGTGCAAAAGAAAGGCAAAGGCGTGCAGGGGTATTGGAGGTAGACTTCATCAAGCCCACTCATGACAAATAGGACTTTAGGAAGTCACAAAAAGCTTTGGAGGCCGATAACCCGCCCAAGGACATGACTAAAGAGTACCGGTAAGTTCTAGGTTCTATATATGTGTTCCTCCCCGATTTGAATTCCTAAATCTTTCTATTAGCGTTTAGCACCAATTCTTATACTTGGCCTCAAATATCACCATTGTAAATGACTCGATTTATTCCCCGGGGATATTCACGGTGAGAAGATTGGATTCGCGAAACGTGTGAGGGCAACTCCCACTCTTTCTCCTCCGGTGATGCTACCGATAGCAAATGGCCCCGCTGAACCATCAGAGAGGATTGCACCTGCACTTGCTCATGCTATCATGACGCAACCCTTTAGATCGAACAAAGAACTACGTGAGTGCAGTTCCAATCGCCTTTGCCGCGCCCGGGTTTCCACTCGGCACCTTTCGAAAAGAGGCTATTGCACCAAGAGTTCCAATGGGCTACCCAGCGTGGAGTCCTCGACAAACGTGATGCGTACCATGTAAGCCATCAACTGCACAAAAAGCGCCTTCCATGGCGCCCGCACCGATTTGGTAGAGACAAGAAAAAGGAGGAGCGACGATGCTATCATGAAGGCGGTTGCATCTAAAAAGGACGGCGGTGGAGTCTTTTATGGCAAAGGCTCATCCGCTAATGATCGTTTAGTATATAGTACAGCAACCTTGCCGTTCGTCGATGTTTGTACCTTGTTGTGCTGGTGCACTTTGTCGCCTTGATTGTTGTGCAATCTATATATTGTATTGATTGATTTCTCGGACAAAACAAAACAGGTTTCCAAATCTATGAGAGAGGCCGAGCTCAAGGAATATTCCTTGCCGATGTTAGAAAACAAGAAGCTCCGTGAAGAGTGAGCCTAACAATCTTGCTTTGGTGTCATTTTTCCTATACGGTTTTGGCAAAGCTTTTGAATACCAATGTTTTGTTTTTGCAATTTTTTTTCTCATGCGTAGGTGCGCAGAATTTGAGACGACGAGAAGCAACTACGACTCAAGGTAAATTCTTCGCCCACCACAATGCGGTCGTTATGATCATCGAATTTATAATTAGGGCGCATATATAACGATGAATCATGACTCGACTTTGAGTTTGATGAACCCGACCTCTCTCCTTGTGTGGAACGAGAACGAGAATCTACGGCTCGAGATTGAGAAGGCGCGGAAGCTATACCAGAATCTACCGAGTGAACACGTGTCGAAATCGCAATCACCATATTCCCCGCAACAAAGGCTACCAAGGATCGAGGAAGCGGTGATGCTTTTAATTTTACGGCCGGTGTAGGCATAGCGTGAAAGGCGTGTGTACCAGAGCTCTTTATCTATATTTAATGTTTCATGCATGTGTCGATATGGTTCACGCCACAGCGCGTGCGGGTATGCCGCAATTTTGGGGTGGAAAAAGGCATGGTTCCGGTCAATCTGTTGGGACCGCCGTGCGTCGCGAGCGCCCGTGTTTAGTTGGTGAAATATTTTGGGTTGGACTATCAGAGCACATTTCATCTTTATTTGGTAATTATTGTCCAACCATGGACTAACTAGGCTTAAAAGATTCATCTCGCACTTTTCACCAAACTGCACCGCTTTTTTTATTTACCTACATTTAATGCTCTAAAAATACGTTAAGCGATTCGATATGACGGGGAACTGTAGCACTTTTGGGTTCCCGTAGTAGCAACTAAACATGGCCCCGCAAGGCCTTCCATAACCCGCAGATTGAACGGACTATATTGTATGAGCACCTTGGAGGCTACTTTGGGGAGTACGTGCCACTCAAGAGCAATATCCGGATGGAGAAGTTGATCCGGATGACAAGCACCGCAAACCCGAGGCTAGATCTTTGAATTTGCGGATGCTTGTAGATTGATTACAATGAAGGGACGATCCCTACAATGAAATGAAGCAAGGCAAGAGAGTCTCGTCTTTGTGAGTTTGTGGATGATGAACAAAGATGGAGGATGAATTTGGAGCCAATCAAAGCAGCCCAAACCAACCACAAGCCCGTGCTTTGCACCGTTGATCTCGGTTGGAATCAACGGTCGAGATTGCTTGTTGGGAAAAATAGAAGCAAAAACCCTACTTTCCAAATGGGCCTCGTTTTTTTTGGGCCGTCTTCAGTACCTAGGAGCATATACTTATGGCACGCCGCACGCCACCTTTCCGGAGGCTTCCAACGCACGCCGCTACAGAGGACACCGCTTTTGCTCACCGCTCGTCTTCGTTCACTCGGGTCGCCGCCGCCCGGGTTCCGATGCCATCTTTTCGACGCGGCCGTGGCCGCAAGGTTAGTACGTCGTTGGTCATTTGAAATTTGATGTGTTCTAGTATTCAAGTCACGTATGCAAAGCCGCTTTGTGTATGTCTTTGTGGAGGGTTTTTTCGTTAGGGTTAGTTTGATTTGGTAGTTTTTACGTGGTACACGACTTTGGTTGCTTCGATGGTGTGTGCTTCGATTTGCATGACATTTATGTTTTGTAAAGGCAATAGCATTTATGTCTACCTAATCTCTTGTAGATTCCCTAACAAATCCATTCAAATTTAGCGAGGAAGCGATGAATGAATCTTTGGGTGTAATTGCTATAATTTGTTTTGTTTTGTTTTTTGTTTCGTTCTCTTTGTTTGTTCCCCTATTCCAACTTCATTGTACCCCACGGGGCATTCAAAATTTTCGAGTAGCCGTGCCATTCAATAGTGTTTGTTCATAATTTTTGTGGAAATGTAAATTGAAGTGGATTCAACATTGTAAATTTAATGAAGTTTCATGTATTTTCCTCCCCTATTGGACAGATTGGCGCTTATATATATTTCAATTTCGTTTTGATGTTTGTTTTAATTATCTAGTTTGTTTGTTCTTATAAGTCTTGACGTGAAATGCGAAAGTGCACTTATGAATTTCGATTATGCATATTTATATGTCTCAAATATCTAGAGAATTGAAATGAAGTGGGCTAATACGTATTGTGTCACTTTTTTTATTATTTTTAGTGATGATGAACCGTATGACGAGACACACTATGCTATGTTTCCTCATCCGATCCTTGGTGAAGGCCCTAAGGAATGGGATGAAAAGTTATGTGATGAGAGTCGATGACGACAAGCCCAAAGATTCTCCTTCGAGTATTTCCACACAATCAATCGAGTTACGGATGTATCGAGGAGGTTTGGACAACGAAAAAATATACAACAAGCATAGGTGGGTGTCTTGGTCTCACATGAAGAAGCGCCCCAAGGCGGTTATTGTTCTCAATGCCTTCCTCTCGTCTAGATTGAGCTCTATGATGGGCATGAAGCAAGACTGGAATGAAAGGGTCATTCAACAATTCTATTCCACACTCGAGGTTCGACAAGAGGACGAGAAGTTGATCTGGATGACAAGTACAGCAAAACTGGAGGCTACCTTTGCTGAATTTGCAGAGGCTTGTCGATTGGATTACATTGCAATGAAGCAAGGCATGAGAGCCTGTCCCTCTAGTCTTGGTGTGTTTACAGATGATGAGGAACAGATTCTTCATTACCCCCGAGATGAGAATGGTCGCAAAAGGGGTTTGAGGAGGATACCTAAGTTTATCTAGAAGCTTCTTAAGCGCACAATTATGCCCGATGTCGACGACGATGATATCTTGAACAAGCGTGGCCTGTCCTAGAGTTGATTAATGCAATCATGACACCGGTCGAAAAGTTAACTTTTTAGGACGGATAATTGAAGAGATCATTTCAAAGAAGCGCTTTGAGGATCATGCTCTTGAATTCCACCCCTACATAATGGCGTTGGTGCTTCTTTGAAGGTGCCCGAGTTCAAAAGTCCCCTTGAGACAATGCACGGATGTATAGACTATGCATCCGTGACGCCACTTTTGTTGGAGAGGGAGCCGTCGCCTGATAATCTAGAAGGACCATGATGCCCGATAATGACGTGAAGGAGCAAGGATTTCTTTTAGTTCTAACTTTTGCTAGCCCCTGTGGGCTTTGATGATGTAATATATATATATGTAGGCATGCAAGGAACTTATGGGCTGTGATGAGCTCACGTGGCGTGAACTCATGTGGTGGTGTATGGACAACTAATTATATTTATTATTATTATTATTATTATTATAGAACAACACTAGCGGAGGAAGCGTCGTATTTTTTTTTTGTTACCTACAAACCCATAATATCTAACCGGCGTGTGTCAATCTTCTTAATCTTTCTATCTTTTGTTTGTTTTATTGTTCCCTTCATTTACCTACTCGTTTTAACAATTAGACATGCACGCACACACCGTTAACACAAATAACTACCGACTCATTTTAACATTTCTCACATTTATTTGCGCAAGAAGATGACGCTTAAAGACTACCGATTGAACACGATAAAGTATGTTTACAACCCACATACATAAAGCGAAGACAATAGCTAAAGAAAGATTACATGTTCAAGAATTGTTTCACGAGAGGCCGAGCTTTAATTTGGTCCCGATGGCATCAACCTCGCCCAAGTACTCCTTATCGTCTCAAGCCGAGTTTGAAACCTCTTTTAGCTCGGCCTTGATACCATTATTACCCTCCTTGACCTTGGACCGAATTTCTTTCCGTCTGGTGTCCAATAAGGTCACAAAGATCGGGCAAACATGATTCTTGTTCCCGAAGATATTTGGTCATCGATGCAAGTTACCTCTCCGGTTCGGCTTTCTTGGCTAGTTGCCTCTCGATTACGCTTTCTTGGGTTTAAGATCTTTGGTCACTTTGCTCCAAGTTGCCTCTCCGGTTACGCTTTTTGGGTTTAAGATCTTTGGTCATTTGCTCCAAGTTGCCTCTCCAGTTGAGCTTTCTTGGCTTTAAGATCTTTGGTCACCTGCTTTGCAAGTTGCCTTGGTAGCTTTTTGGCCTCATATGTAGTCTTTGGTAACAGATTCTCGTGGAGGAAGCATATCCCCGAGCACCTCTAGCAATTGTCCGAAGCTCTTGTCACCAATGATTCTCTTCCTTCGCTTGGAGAAGCATTAGTGTACCGGGCGGTAGGGGACAACTTCTCCGATTCTCAACAAGTAGGGACCGGGGGCTCGCAAAGAAGCTCGCTACTTCATCATCATCAATTATTTCCTCATCCCCGTTGTTGCTTTGCCTCGCCACCCGGCATCGGTTTTCGGGATCCCCGCGGCTGGTCTTGGTCGTTGTCGTTGACACCTTCTCCATGCTTGTTCCAACTTGTGTACCCGACCATGAAACCTCGAAGGATTAGGTGGGCTTGACCAAAACGAACTTCGAGAATTGCACCCGGTTACGGCAAATCGACACATGGGCACCACATACCCGGCCGGTCTCCGGCGCACATGGGCCTCCGCTTGCGTCTCACCCGGTACATCCAAAGGGCTTCGATCCCCCATCGTCTACAAAAATAAGCAGGGTGGAAATTGAAGAAATCCTCAGCCAATTTAAGTCAAGATATTGTTGCCAACAACTAGATGCACTATTCTATCTCAGCCATATGCATTAATCGATGCAAAAGCTGGGATCTTAATATATTCCCTTTTCTTAAACAAAAGCACTATTGTATTTTTAATTAGAAGCGCCTCAGTAGCTAGGTTTGCTCACCTATAGTTCGAGATCGGCCGACCATCGCATCGGGCGACCCCGCAGAGTCGGGCGAGCACGGCCCGACCACCGCGAAATCCCCTTACTGGCTGGCGGAGCACGCCGACATGAAGATGGCGGCCGGAGCACGCGCCCGCCCTTTTCTTAAGTCGCCGCCCAAACGCACAAGCACCAATATAATGTCGGAGAGGAACACGGTGACAAAGGAGGAGAGCTCTAAGCACGCCTCGCGAGTACCTATACACTCGATATAGCGGAGCACAAACCAACGCAACCGCCAGCCCCGCGGCGTCGCGCTCCTCCACCGCCCCCGGCGGTGTGCCGCCACCACCGAGAGAGAGAGAGACGGTGTTGAAGTGTGTGGCAACCACCGAGAGAGACAAGCAGCACGCGCCCGTAATATGTCCGCAGTGTTATAACATACGCAGAGAAAAACGGCCCGGCTTCGTTGTACCACAAGAGAACGGGCCTAACATCCAGTCCAAATTCAGGCCCAAAGAAAGGCCGGCTTCCGCCGCCGCGGCGAGGCCCGCTTAAAACCGTGATGCGGCCCACCAAATTCGGGCCAGTACGCTGCTGTCAACATCCATCGCCTCTAGCGGGATCGGGCGACTGTAACACTCGAGACAAATACAAAGCGCACCGCCGAGGCGTCGCCATTGACATGTGTCCGCAACGCCGTCACACCCGCACACCTGCGGACTACGGGAAGAACGCACGATCGTAACATGCTGCGCTGTGCACGCCGCACTGCCGCCGCTCCTCGCTTATCGATACGTGTCCGCAATACCAAAGAAACAACAGACGCATATCCGTAGACTACACACGCCCGAAAACTATACGCCGCTGTCGGTAGTGGTTGCGACATGTACGCACACCGCTAACACAACTTGTCCGAAAATAAACGCTGACTTTAATGTATCGTATCGTTACGCACTTGTATGTTCCAAGCGCCGGTATCTGCGCGCACGCATCCGTATCGGGTGTCAAGCAACACGGACGGTTCTCGACCACGCCGAAGTTCGCGGAATCCACGCACGCCCTGTAATACTCGTAAACGGTACGCATCGCGGCGCCGAAAAGGTGTCTCTGTAAGAAAAAACACGCTCTGAATTAGGGTTTGCATCCACGATCGATCGGCCCGCGAAAATGCGCGCCGGATCAAATGCGTGTCCGAGATACGCTGAATTTTGCGCACACTCGGTTTTAAAAGCATCCGGCCAGAGCCGCGTTTGTGCCCAACCAACGAAAAACGCCAAGCGTCTCAAAAAAATAGACGCTTACATGAACACGCGTCTGTAATGACCTTCTATTACAGACGCGCGTTTTGATCTTGTGGGACCAGCCAACGCCTATTACCGACGCCGCCTGCATCACAAGGGCGTCGGTGGTCACAACACGCACGCCGTTATTAGCGACGTCTCCGGCGCACCGGCGATTATGAGCCTTTTTTACATAGTGAATAATTGGGTACTTGTACTTATACATAGTAGCACACATGATAGGAGTTGTTATTATTCCTAGAGAAAATTGTAAATCACTTCTCATGCATGCTTCCATAACATAACTCTAGGTTATGCTTTATATTGTTGCCACCATAAAGTTCAACAAGCAAACAAGAAAAGGAAATCTACTTTCTATATGGTGGGATTTGATGCAAGGTTTTTCGAAAAACAGGTTTGGTTTTGGGAAAAATAAATCAAGTTTTAGTTGTAATTCAAAAAGTTCAAATTTTTAGTGATTTTTAAAATGATGCAAAAACACGGGTGTTACAAAGCTACCCCACTTAGATGAATCTCGTCCCCGAGATTCCAGGTCTATAGAGAGAAAACCTAATAAGGCCTAAAGGGAGGGAGGTAGAGAGAGAGGAAAACTTTCCATTGCTTACAGTGCTGTCGTTGCCGATCCTCTACAGTTATAGTGCTACTCCGTTTCGGGCAACACGATACTGTGGAGGGCATGCCTTCTGCTGTTGACGATTACTGCTGTTTTTACCCCGTCTTCTAGGTCTTGTATCTTGTCTTCGTAGTCTTCGGGTCTTCTTCGGCGGCTACCCCACTTAGAGGATTTATTCCTCTAGTGTCTTTAGTCTTCTGGTGCCTTCTGAGGTCTTCTAGTGCCTGTCTTCTTGTTGGTTCCTTTGCGGTCTTCTGCGGTGTACCTCACTGTTTGGATCCTTCTGAGTAACAGTCATCAGGTACTTGGAATTTCATTTTCTCATCTTAGCCCATTTCTATATTTCTCTGTTTCTTCTTGTTCTCGCCCATTTGTATTTTCTCTTCATCTTTTGCATATAGCACTACCCCACTTAGAAAAATTCTCTTCTCATTGTTATTTGTTCTGTGGCTTTTTATGTTTAGGCACCCATCACATTTTCTTTGTCGGTACTCGCATATGGATAGTGGTTCAACACATGGGCCTTGATTACTCCGGGGAAGTTACAACAGTAGAGTGAAAAGGAAAGTGCTACTCTACGGTTACACCTCCCTTGGGAGTGGTGGTTCTGCGCGGTCGGTCATGGTGGCTTCGGCTTCTGCGGGTCCGGTACTTGGCTCTGCGTTGGGGGCTTCTTCTCTTGGTGGAGGTTGACTGAGGGACAGGGGTGGCTCTCCTTGGCGGTCTTCTACCGGTGATGGTGGCCTGGTGGAGTTCGTTCTTCTTCTGGTGAAGGGGTTGACGAACATCCCTTCTGTGGTTGCGGGTTCTGGCCAGGCCATGGCGTGTCTTCTACGTCTTGATTGGATGGCGATGTTGGTGCCCCTCAGTTCTCGGGCGTGTCGCTCCCGGATGGCCTTCATGGTCTCGGCAAGTGTAACCTCTCGTCGTGAGGCGGTGGCGACTTGCTCTCTTGCGTGGGCATGCTCCGCGAGGAGTCGTTGAACGTAGCATTCCGCTCGTTCAGCTCGGTGGATCAGGCTTCTCAGGGTGGTGTCTTGTCGGTTGTACCGTTAAATTAGGAGAGCGGTAGGTAGGATAGCAGGTGCTTGATGACGGGGCTGCCTTACGGACCTTGCGTGTCTTCCGGGCAAGCAATCCAGGCAGGGTGATTCTTTCCTTCAGGTGGCAGGTACCTCATGGGGGTGCGGGCGATGGGCTCCTTGTAGATCTGGCAAAGGCGGTGTAGTGCCTTGCGTGCAATAGCCTGGTAGGTGTCGGGGAAGCAAAACCAACGGCCCGGTCGTGTTCCAGTCTTCAGTGATGGCGGGGTAGTCTTGACTCTTGGCGTGTAGACGGTGACTTCGTAGCGTTGGGTACCATGCTCTTCAGACTTTTCGCCTTCGTACTCGGGGAGTTCTCGGATGCCAAGGTTTTGTGCGGTGTGGTAGAGAAGTTGGGAAAATCCAGGTGTTGATGCACCGCCGCTAACCCAAGTGCCTACCATTTGTGGTCGTGTTTGTAGGTGGTTCTTGGCGAGTGGATGACGAAGAGTGTGATGGCGAGAGAGAGAGGAAATGAAGGCTAGCAAAGGAATGGTTGGAGTGGGATGGCGATGAGAGCAATGGTGGTGCTCTTTTTATAGTAGGTCAAGGGTAATGGCTTCTGGGAGAAGCTTGGTCGACTGGCATTGTGGCTATGGTGTGTGGTGGAAGGAATGGGAGTGGGTCTCCTGTATTCCTTGACCTTGCTATAGTGGTGTGGTCGTAGGAACTGAGTGGTTTTGGCCGGTGGACTTCCTGTAGTGGAACTGTGTGTCTTCTCCACTATCGGCGTACCGCTTCATGGCATTACTTTATGCTTCTGGGGTATTTGTTTGCTCTTGGGCATAAACCTCCTTTATGGGCTTGATGACTGTCTTTGATTACTGTAGTCTTCTGTCCATCTTCTGCTTGTAGTACTAATCTTCGGCTTCAGCTTGCTTTGCTGGCACTGGTTGCCACTTGCTCTGTTGCACTATGTCTTGAACGGCTTTGTCGGTCGTGGTTCGGGGTCAAAGTAACAACAATATCAGCAACTTTTCGGCATTTAGGTGACAAAGATGTCGGGAATGTTGCACGATCGCCGTCGGACAAGAACACCGAGGCGACGGCGCAGACGGCTATAGGGAAGAACACTGGTGCGGTTCAACGGCTACAGTCGTGGAGTCTACTTGTTGTCGTCATATTCCTGCAGGTTAGCTCCTAATCTATTTGGGCTAGAGAGGGATTGGAAGGGAAAAGCATAAGGTACGATAGGGATCCACCTAACTAAGGATTAGAGGAAAGCAAGCATTTTAGATAGGGATAGACTTCGGGGTATCCTAGTAACACAGGTGTTGAGACACACACAAACTTACCTGGTGTGAAACGTATGAAAAGATAGTCACGGTGAACTAAGTTTTGTATGAGACTCGTCTTATTACTCGTGACTTTAGGGGATTTTCAGTACGTTCACTGATCCTATCAGAATTTTCCTACCATTAGTACCATAAAGTATTAATAATGGAGAAGTTTTCCGTAGGATTGAAAAGAACAAGACATTATACTAAACAAACAAGCGCGTCAATAATTCCCATCACGGGACAATCACCTAGATGATACCGTCGCATCACACATAGCAACCGCCATGACGATTATTGCGCCGACTTTGCATCTATCAAGGCATTAAAGCCTAGGCATCTATGACTGCTAGCGAATGCTTAGCAACTAATGCTAATACATTGCTTGCACATCAAGCTTGCAAGAGGATAGTACTACCCAACTCTTTGCTGGTTGGACTATATGCCTTATGGAGATTCCATTGGAGCTAGACTTGCACATCACATCAACGCCCACTTAGGTGTTCGGATGTCTTTGGCATTTCGGTTATAATACCGGCTAGCACTTGCATCCTTCCTGTTGGGGCCTTTGGAACGTACAAGCTTATTATGTGCTTCATTACTGCGCCTTCATGAGACTCTCGATTTTAATATCGAGTAAGGCCATAGCACTTTAGCATCTCCGAGAGGAGTTGTGGAAACACTCCAATGGTCGCAAATCCGTCTGAGACTCCTTTCTGGTCCATTGCTGCAAAAGTTATCTTTGCAACATAGGGACAATAGTGGTAAGGCATACTCATAGCAACAAGTTTAAAAGTAGTTATCCTTATGTGGAGTTAAAATTACGTCAACCCAGATTTCATCATATGGTCAAGCTTGGCTCTGATACCACTCTGTCAGGCCCCCACTTTTATGGATCCTTAATCACACGTGTTTGCGCCAAGATCACGCCACAAACACGTCTATTAGTCTCAGATAATGGTATACAGAGGTAATGGTAACCGAGCTTTATAGATATAGGATAGAAAAGGGGCTTACAAAGGGCGACGAAGGGATCACCGTCGGGGGTTACAATATCGAGTTAGCCAACCAAGAAGCGGTGGATTAACCATGACACTGCCTCGTACTCCACAGGCAAACTTGAGCATGGATGAATCCTGGGCTTCAACGTCTTTCTCCTAAGCAAACACCTTGCGAACTCCTACGAAACGTTGGTCCTCTATCTTGACGACGAAACTTACCTCCCGCGATGTGCCGATGTCGTAAAAATAGAGGAGGGGTGAGTACAAACGTACTCAAGAAGTCCAAACCGGGTGGTTATGATTATTAAGGGTTTGGGCCCTAGCGAGTCTCAAAAACTGCTCTTGCTAGTTCCCCGGGGTGGATCTCATCCTCCTTAACACAGTCACAAAACAGGTTAGTTATCCTTAGGGTGAATTCTAATCATAGATGTTCCGGCCTAGCATCTGCCCATTCCAAGGACGTGGCTATTCGAATAGATTTGATACGCTCTGCAGAGGTTGTACACTTTCCCCACACGATAGGTGTTGCCTCCACCATCGTCATGGCTTCGACAGGCCTAACGAGATTCCGTACCCGCTCGGGTGCTACCCTAGGTTTCGGTATGATCACTAGTAGAAATATGATCTTCTATGACGATTTCCTTGTGACGATTTGAAATTTTGTCATGCAACTGTAGTTTTCGGTGACGAATTTTGTAACTTCATCACGTATCATGAGTGATGGAGCCAGCCACTAGAAATAATGACAAAAGCAATAGAGCGTGTAGCATCCCGATTTTCCACTAAGGGAAAATATTATAGTTCGAATAATAATGTGAAAGTATCACAAGATATCTCCATCACATTATTATTCACACGCTTAATATCATAGTCAAGCTTCGTACATTTACATCATTACAAGAGAAATACAACTCCCGGGGACTCACCTAATACAAGATTAACCTAGCGGAAGCATAACTCAGATCTCGGTTGACGTAGCACGTCGGCGAGTGAAGGCTCCTCCTTCACGGGCTTCATCGAGTCGGCGTAGAGATTAGCGTAAGCAAATCTTCATCTTCCGATCCAAATTGAGCGTAGGAACGAGACCACCTAATCCTTCTATTTATCATGCGAGACGGGCAATCCGCACACCGCCAGTATGTGCGTGTCATGGTCGCACCGAATGAGCTTTGGTGGAAAACAAAAAATAAGGGATCCGGCGATCCTAGTATTTGGTGTGGGTTTGCATCCTTAGCGCATGCGAAGCGGCAAGTAATAAATATATTAATATTCACATTTTAAACTCATTCCCAACACATCCCCCAAAGTCCATCCCAAGCACAACACACATCTTACAACTCACAACTCACAAATCGACACGAGGCGACAAGACAGCAACCCGCTCCTTTGCCTTGCCTAACCGGTTCTCAGCCCCGAGGCTCTCAACCGTAAATCCCCACTCAACTACATCCGAGGTAAGAAGAGAAAACACCCTCTCTACTACCGAAAGCAAGAACCCATGGGGTAAACCCAACAAGTAAGCCGGCGCACACCTTTAGGTCGCCCGTGCTCGAAGGCCTACGCACACCTTTAGGCGATCCAAAGCCCAAAGTCGGATCCATGCCCGGCTATGAGGACAATACGTATTGGTTTAAACTCGCAGAGCGTGTACACAAGATCTCTCGATCACCATCATCGATGCCCTAGGAGCACCTAGGAAGATTCTGGCTGCCTTCCAACTAGTACGATGCCATCCTACCACTCCACAGGGAGCCCCGAGTACCACCGCAAGACGCCGAGATCGGGAAAGACAACACCGGGCCCTACAAGTGGTGTTGCCTACTAGAACGGAACGGGAAAGACCTCCGTCTCCGCTGACCCTAATCACCTTACCAACCTAGCAGTAATGGCACCGTCCTAGCTAGTCGGACTACCCGTCCCCTACCCATTTTGGGGCGAGCGATGTGTACCAGGTTCCCATATGATTCCGTCCCAACGATCTGTAAGTCCTTAGGTTGACCAGACAAGACATCTTCTCAACTTCTGTGCTAACGATAGCACCTGGGGCTTTGCTCCACAAAGGCTCTCCACCTCGAAACTCTGGGAAAAAATCACCATGTACCCGCCATAGGTACCTGATACTAGGGGTGCCCAAAGCCGCACCTCCTCGGCAAGACTCGTCTCGGCGACTCGTCATCCTGCCCAGTCGACTCAACCCTCACCACCACACACCCAAGACACACGCAGAATCACACTTCCCAGACGACACAACTCAACCGTCCGGCTCATATACTCCGGCTCTCATATATATACACGTAAGTGAAGGTAAAGCCACATAGTGGCAAGTGCAAGCAAGCAAGCAGGAGTATATAAGTGCGAGCGCAAAGCTGGGTGATTTGGTGGATGGGTTTCAATCAAGGCATATCGGGGCTCGGGCAAAAGCATGCATCCATATATTCTAGCAAATGAGTAAAGTAAAAGCGCTAGCAATCTATTTGCAATGTCTAAATAGGATTCTCTAAAACAAAGTGCTGCCATGACACCTCGCGATGTCGAGGAAGTAGTGGTACTAGCTTCATCACGGGGTAGTCGTACTCCAAGGTCTCCCGGGGGCAACTCCACTCCACGGTCCTGTTGTCCTCCATGCTCTCTTCCTCCATCGAGCTTCGATCCAAAGCTAACCTCGAAGCAACCATAGCGCAAGACTACACACGACAAGAGAGCAATCAATCAATAAAAAGGACAGGACTTCAAAAGGACTACAACACCGAAGAACACAAAAAGGGGCGGCTAAGCCCTCTCGGCGAATGTCCGATCCTTGGACTAAAGAAAGAGCGGTGGTTGCTAAGCATGAGTTCAAGTCGTAGCCTTGCTCAGATTTCACGCGGTCGAGCGGGTCGACCTATACGGCTTAAGTAAAGGGCATAGACCTTAGCTCATCCTGAGCAAACACCACTGCTCACTAACCTTCGATTCAAAAGTTATTAAATTAACGGGAATCGAAAGGAGTGGCAAAAGCAGTTCCTATCTCCCCTAATCCAACGCCATTATAATTGGCGAGAATTAAGAGAGGGTGGAACGAAAAGAGAAGGGAACGAGCGGCACGCAAGAATACGAGTGCTTAATCCACTTGTAGGGCACCAAGACCGAGGTGCTTGAATTGCACTAAGGGGGGGTCTATTAGGTACAAGCATGCAAGGGTTTAAGCACGAAAGAAACCAAGGGAGACGCGGCATTCACACTTCTTTAACCCACTCGTCATAGCAACGACGGGAATTAAAGGAGTGGAATCAAGATTTGCAATTAAACGCCAAACAAGCGAGAGCTCAATCAACGCCTTACTAGATCGACGAGGATTGAGGCAAAAGACGAGAATAAACAGGATCCGCACTCCTTCGACCGACTCGCCATAGAACGGCGATGGTTGGGAGAGAAGAGACAAGGTCCAACGATCCAAACCCACTCGTAGGGCACCATGACCGTGCATCTAACAAACACAGGGCTATTCCACGGTTCATCGCGAAGGCGGTTGTCACCGCTAGATCCGTGAAATGCTAAGGTCGTTGTGGTACAAGCATACGAGAAGGTGAGGATAAACACCGCGAAAAGAAGGTATAAACCCGACGGCCATGGAAGGGCCATGAGCTTCACCTAGGCGAGTTGGCATCCGTTGCAACACGGGTTAACTCATAACTTCGTATCCCATCTAACTTTCGGTCATTGTGGACTCAAAGTGTGCGGGTAATAACCGCGTCGAGAGCTTGACATCGATATCAAGTCCACAATGACCTTGTTCGTGGGGCGAGCACAAGTTAGCGACCGAGGTATGATGGAGGCAACTAAACACGAGGGAACGAAGTTACGCCGTGTCACGCGCCACGGCGGGATGAACCCACGACCAAACGCTCGAGCGGGTACGGTCCACTCAGCCGGCTCGACGGCACGGCACATAGGCAAACATCAACGCAAAGACGACACACAAAACGACCATAACGAACGAAGTCGCACACTTCCATAGCATAAGAGAGATAACGAGATAGATAGACAAGACCGCACGGCTGGCTCGGCACAGGCAATGGTATTGATAGAGATGAACAAAGAATCACCGCAAAGTAGATATACTAATAGACCATCATGAGTATAAAGATAGATATTTATTGATTGGTAAACGAGATGGATCATTTACATGGCAAGATTGATATATTAATATATATACCACGATATAGTGTGAATAAGATAGATCGTATGTATTTGACAAGGATAATTAACAAGATAAAGTAAGAGAGGTGTCAACGTCGTTATGGACGGCGCCAACGTGATTTGGGGACCGACCTTGGAGGCAAAGGGCAGCGGCACGGCCCGACTGGCTGTTGGTTGGCTATAGCTCAACATGTGTGGCCCAGCAGCCAGGCGCAACATGGTCACAGCCTCCCTGTGACAGTAAAGAACACGGCACGAAGGCCGGACATTAGGCAAGGTCGATGGCATGATCATGATTAGAAAAGAAGGGCAAAGCTTTGGTTTTAGGTGCTCACCGATGAGGTGTTGCCGCTCATGCCGAGTGGTAGGACAGCAGCTTGCTGTTGTTGTTTCCCTACAGTGCAGCAACACAGCGGCACGAAGGCCGGTGTCAAACAATGGCAATAGCAAGGCCACGATTTGTAAGGTCAAGGGTCGAGGCTGGGTTACGATGGCTCACCATGGGTTGTTGCTGTTCCAACGATACAGCAATGGCAACGCCTTGCTGCTGGTCTGCAGCTTCCCTGCAGCAATGCGGAACAGCGGCGTGAAGGCCGGTCATGAGATGGGAACGCCGACAAGGTCAACAGCAAGGTAGAAAGTGCGGAACTTAGTTGCTGATGCTCACCGATGACAAAGGTGCTCCGGCGAGGTGCCGCTGCTCTTCCGGCAAGTGTGCAAAGGCAACAGCTTGCTGCCGTTCCCCTACAGCAGTGAGAAAAGCGGCATGAAGGCCGGGTTTCAGAACAGGGCAGCAACACGTACATGTACAGAAAGGGTTAAGGCGAGTTTGGTCATGGAGGCTCACCAATGGTGGTTGCTAGTCACTGCAGATCACCACACGTGGTCAAGTAATCACACCACGGTGAAGCAAGGCGTAGCCTTCCTGCATGATTTACAACACGGCACTAAGGCCAACCTCAGAACAGAATGGCGGCCAGAGAAAGACAGGGGCTTTGGTTCACGGATGCTCACCAACGGCAACTGACGAGCAGGGCAAGGACGTCATGGTTCCGTGCCCGGCGAGGCAGAGGCGAGGTCGAGCGCGTGGACAGGGTCACGGTCACGATCGGCTTCAGGGTGACGACGGACTGGCAGCAAGGCGGATGCTTGATGGCGCGGCCGGAGGTTGCTGCTTCCCTGTGGCAGTGTACAATCCACGGCACGAAGGCCGGTGGTCAGGTAAGCATGGCGACGGGATCCTCAGCAAGGAAGTAAAAGAGGGGGCTTGGGTTATACGGGGCTCACCGGCAAGCTGTTGCCGTCCAAGGCAGCGGCTTGGCGAAGTGGTGGCCGCGTCGTGTTCACGGCTCCGACGTCGAACACCTGGTGGTCGGCTCGTGGACGCGAGATCGAAGGCAGCAGCTTGGGCTTGCTTCGGTCGGCATCGCATGCTGCGTGGGGTGGCGGTTGATGGCGAGGGAGCCGACGGCGGCGAGGCATGGTCCGTGCCCACGGACGGCGTGACGAGGTCTCACCACGGCGCGGCGTGGAGGCAGGGACGGGCTCGGCGAGCTCGGTTGCAGTGGAGGGCGCTCGGCGAGACGGTAGACGTGCTCGAGGCGCCGGCAGACGCGGCGGTGCTCGAGGTCGTTGTAGCCGCTGGTCATCGTTGCATCGCTCTCCCGTGCTCCTCGTCACAGGCTCGAGTGGCCACGCCGCGAGCGCGGCCAGCGCGGCTCCGCCGGGCGAGGCATGGCGAGGCTTGGCACGCGGGCAGAGCGATGAAGACGAACGACGGCGCAGCGCAGTCGTTGGCGTGGTCGTGCGCGCGGACGGCGAGGCGGCGGCGCGTCGCCGACGCGGCACCACGGCACGCGCTGGTGCTCGGCAGCCGGGCGTCGCGGTGCGCAGCGAACGCGCGCTCCGGCGCTGTGCTGCTGGCGGGCGCTGCGTGTGGAAGAGGAGGAGCGGAGTGGCGGCGGCGCTGGCTCGGACAGCGTAGAAGTGGCGGCGGCTTCCATTTATAGGGCGCCGAGCTAGGGTTCAGGACAAGGTGGACGGCGGGATCTTCGGCCTCCGTGCCAAGCGGCACGTGGGCGCGCATCCCACGGTGCACGGACGCCAAGGAAGCAGGCGGTCAGCCGGTCACGGGCGCGCGCGTGCGTCCGCACGCGATCCGGGCGGCGGCGGCCTGGGAATGCTGCTCGCCCTAGGGTTCAGGAGGGGCAGCGGTGGCTTGGGCTAATGGGCCAGCGCAAGAGCGGACGTGGGCTTGCGGCTGCTGGCGTTCGTGGGCCAAGGCGAGGGAAGGCGAGCTGGGCCTGCAGCTTGCTGCTTCCTGCGGGCTGTTTAGGGAGAAAAAGAAGGGATGGCTGGTTTGAATAGAAAAGAATGAGGCTCTCTCCTTTCTAATTTGCCCGAAACGATTCCAAGGTGAAGAGATTTAAATTCGGGATTTGATATGAATTCAACAAGGAATTGAGACCAAATCAAAATATGAATTTGGTAAGTAACTCCACCGAGAGTTTGAAATGCATTGCCGAGAAAAGTGATCGAGAGGAGTTGGGATTTATTTTAGGAGGAGCTCAATAAATAAATAAAAAGGAAAGAAGTTTCCCTTTTATATTGTGACAAGAATTAAAGGGAGATTCAAATGAAATTTGATACGAGCTCGAGAAGGGTTTGAAATAAATTCACAAAGATGTTTGGCGGGAATTTTCACCAAGGACAATGAGAAGGTTGCCACGAATTTGTGATTCTAATCCATCGAACTTGATTAGATCCAAACGAGGTTGAGAGAGGAGCATCTAGCTGTCGCCAACACGATTTGGAAGGAGATCCGATAAACCAAAAGGGGTTGAGTCTGATATGGCTTGGCATAGACGACGTTGGCTAGTCGTGGTCTCTATTGGCTGGCCGGGCAACGTAGGATATGGGCTACCGTTGATCGGGCGTGGTAAGGCAGCTAGGGCTGGTCAGACAGGGTTACATGGGACTATGGCTAGCCGGGCAAGGCTACGAGTGGCCAGGCAAGGTTACGATGGGCTAGAGAAGGTCATTGCTAGCTATGAATGGATGAACAGGGCAATGGCCAAGAGGTAGCTACGACGGTTGGTCCGATCGAGGGCGTTGGCATGGCTCATCTTCTCGTCGACAGAGACGTCTCGTCGTTGCAGTCTTCGGAGATCATAAGAGATAGATAAGGAAGGGATATTCCGTTTGAGCTATGGAGATCTCGAGAGAGACTTCAGGGAAGATTTGGAAGAGCGTCCAAGAGACGAGAGATGTTCGAGAGGAAACTCGGGAGAAAAATACGAGAGTCAACAAGTAAGACGGGAATGATCTGGGTTGGGGCATAAGATGTCTCCAAAAATTATTAGGAGAATTTTTGGAGCGTGACAAAAAGAATTGCTACGGATTTGTGCACTCCGACACAAAACCCTAACTCAACTACAAAGCTCCAACACAATTTTACAAAAAAATTCTATATGAATGCAACGTTTTCCTAGGAGGTCCACTTACGTTTGACCTAGCAACTACATGATTCAAGCATTGCAGGAAAAATTTTAAAAAGTTCGTAATTTTGGCTTCCCAAAAATCCGGGTTGTTACAGTCCACCCACCTTACAAGGATCTCGTCCTCGAGATTTTGGGATTACTCGGCCGATGAAGAGGTGGAGGTTGTATCCGTGCGTCTTGCTCAAACACTCAATCCAATTTTTGTATGGGTATCCAAGGTACTCAGCATGTCTGGTGGTTCTAGGATTTCTGGTCTGGGCTTTTTCTTTCCAAAGTCCGCAGGTACTTGTCTCGGGTTGATAGCTTCCACAGGGTTGGTCGTATGCAAGGGCGCGTTGGGTTTGCAAAGAGAGACTTTGAAGAGAGGAGTTTCCCAAACAAAACTTTTTAGGTTGAAATAGAACCTGACTTTTGAATTGAGCTTTTGAATAGAGAAGTTTCGCAAAACAAGACTGTTGCTTTGAAATAAAACTCATTTCGCAAAGGGCTTTTGAAGGGGAGTTTCGAATCTTTTTAAATCAAACTTGATTTTGATTTTGGAAAGAATTGAAATAGACACGCATAGGATTACGACATTATGCGGGCACTATTTGGGGGTGGTCACAGTCACGTACCACGATACCTGCATACGCCTGGCAGCAAGCCATGTGGATGCATCACACATGGGGCCCCAAGTTTCGTAGCGGCACCATGGCTTATGATCACAACACACTACCAAAGAGGTTGCCTGCAATCACTCGATATCCCAAGCTAAAAGAGAGGGGAGAACTTTCGAAAAGGTTTCGAAGTCGGTTTGCTTTCGAAATAAATTTGCTTTGCAAAAGAGGAAGCTTTTACAATCAAAAGAGGGGAAATAATTTGAAAATGCTTTTAGTTGAAATCTGGAAACAGTTTCCGAAATAGAGTGGTAAAGATATGATGCATTGGCTTTACTAATTCCAAAAGGTCACTTGTCTGGTCATAGGCGGCATGGGTTTAGCTTGCCATATCAGCAGGGATCCTAGAGTCACACGTATATAAAGTAGCTAATATAGCATACACCCAGATAATAAAACACACAAGAAACGCAACGACAAGGAAGCAAGCAATCAAGCAGCATTACAACTCCTATATGCATAGTGTTGACTTAAGGCGACTCCTAAGCCTTTATAGTCTCACACGTCTATCGATCTAAACGTGGGCGGTAAGAGGGGAAACCATTTCCTAGAGGTCAACTTTCCAGAACATGGATGGTCATTCTGTAGCAGATTCAAGGTAGAGAAAGGGAATCAAGGAGTTAGAAACTCTAACTCGACAACAGACAAGATATTTGGCTTCTATACTAGTGTTGGGTACTAAAGGTCTCGTCCTAAGGTCAAACCTGGCTTTTGATACCAACTGTAGCATCCCCGATTTTCCACTAAGGGAAAATACACAGATTCGAATAATAATGTGAAAGTATCACAAGATATCTCCATCACATTATTATTCACAGTTAATATCATAGTCAAGCTTCGTACATTTACATCATTACAAGAGAAATACAACTCCCGGGGACTCACCTAATACAAGATTAACCTAGCGGAAGCATAACTCAGATCTCGAAGTTGACGTAGCACGTCGGCGAAAGTGAAGGCTCCTCCTTCACGGGCTTCATCGAGTCGGGCGTAGAGATTAGCGAAAGCAAATCTTCATCTTCTCGATCCAAATTGAGCGTAGGAACGAGACCACCTAATCCTTCTATTTACTGCGAGACGAGGCAATCTGCACACCGCCCGGGTATGTGCGGGTCATGGTCGGCACCGAATGAGCTTTGGTGGAAAAACAGAAAATAAGGGATCTCGCGATCCTAGTATTTGGGCGTGGTTTGCATCCTTAGCGCATCGGGCGACAAGTAATAAATATATTAATATTCACATTTTAAACTCATTCCCAACACATCCCCCAAAGTCCATCCCAAGCACAACACACATCTTACAACTCACAACTCACAACGACACGGGGCGACAAGACAAAGAACCTCTTCCTTTGCCTTGCCTAACCGGTTCTCGGCCCCCGGGCTCTCAACCGTAAATCCCCACTCAACTACATCCGAGGTAAGAAGAGAAAAAACACCCTCTCTACTCATTTGAAAAGCAAGAACCCATGGGGTAAACCCAACAAGTAAGCCGGCGCACACCTTTAGGTCGTCCGGGCTCGAAGGCGGCGCGCACACCTTTAGGCAGTCCAGGCCCAAAGTCGGATCCATGCCCGAAGGCAGGACAATACGTATTGGTTTAAACTCTGCAGAGCGTGTACACAAGATCTCTCGATCACCATCATCGATGCCCTAGGAGCACCTAGGAAGATTCTGGCTGCCTTCCAACTAGTACGATGCCATCCTACCACTCAGCCCTGGGGAGCCCCGGAGTACCACCGGCACGCTGAGACTGGGAAAGACAACACCGGGCCCTACAAGTGGTGTTGCCTACTAGAACGGAACGGGAAAGACCTCCGTCTCCGCTGACCCTAATCACCTTACCAACCTAGCAGTAATGGCACCGTCCTAGCTAGTCGGACTACCCGTCCCCTACCCATTTTGGGGCGAGCGATGTGTACCAGGTTCCCATATGATTCCGTCCCAACGATCTGTAAGTCCTTAGGTTGACCAGACAAGACATCTTCTCAACTTCTGTGCTAACGATAGCACCTGGGGCTTTGCTCCACAAAGGCTCTCCACCTCGAAACTCTGGGAAAAAATCACCATGTACCCGCCATAGGTACCTGATACTAGGGGTGCCCAGGCCGCACCTCCTCGGCAAGACTCGTCTCGGCGACTCGTCATCCTGCCCAGTCGACTCAACCCTCACCACCACACACCCAAGACACACGCAGAATCACACTTCCCAGACGACACAACTCAACCGTCCGGCTCATATACTCCGGCTCTCATATATATACACGTAAGTGAAGGTAAAGCCACATAGTGGCAAGTGCAAGCAAGCAAGCAGGAGTATATAAGTGCGAGCGCAAAGCTGGGTGATTTGGTGGATGGGTTTCAATCAAGGCATATCAGGCTCAGGCAAAAGCATGCATCCATATATTCTAGCAAATGAGTAAAGTAAAAGCGCTAGCAATCTATTTGCAATGTCTAAATAGGATTCTCTAAAACAAAGTGCTGCCATGACACCTGCGATGTCGAGGAAGTAGTGGTACTAGCTTCATCAGCGGGGTAGTCGTACTCCAAGGTCTCCCCCGGGGGCAACTCCACTCCACGGTCCTGTTGTCCTCCATGCTCTCTTCCTCCATCGAGCTTCGATCCAAAGCTAACCTCGAAGCAACCATAGCGCAAGACTACACACGACAAGAGAGCAATCAATCAATAAAAAGGCGACAGGACTTCAAAAGGACTACAACACCGAAGGAACACAAAAGGGGACGGCTAAGCCCTCTCGGCGAATGTCCGATCCTTGGACTAAAGAAAGAGCGGTGGTTGCTAAGCATGAGTTCAAGTCGTAGCCTTGCTCGTATTTCACGGGTCGAGCGGGTCGACCTATACGGCTTAAGTAAAGGGCATAGACCTTAGCTCATCCTGAGCAAACACCACTGCTCACTAACCTTCGATTCAAAAGTTATTAAATTAACGGGAATCGAAAGGAGTGGCAAAAGCAGTTCCTATCTCCCCTAATCCGAACGCCATTATAATTGGCGAGAATTAAGAGAGGGTGGAACGAAAAGAGAAGGGAACGAGCGGCACGCAAGAATACGAGTGCTTAATCCACTTGTAGGGCACCAAGACCGAGGTGCTTGAATTGCACTAAGGGGGGGTCTATTAGGTACAAGCATGCAAGGGTTTAAGCACGAAAGAAACCAAGGGAGACGCGGCATTCACACTTCTTTAACCCACTCGTCATAGCAACGACGGGAATTAAAGGAGTGGAATCAAGATTTGCAATTAAACGCCAAACAAGCGAGAGCTCAATCAACGCCTTACTAGATCGACGAGGATTGAGGCAAAAGATGAGAATAAACAGGATCCGCACTCCTTCGACCGACTCGCCATAGAACGGCGATGGTTGGGAGAGAAGAGACAAGGTCCAACGATCCAAACCCACTCGTAGGGCACCATGACCGTGCATCTAACAGCACAGGGCTATTCCACGGTTCATCGCAGTGCGGTTGTCACCGCTAGATCCGGTGAAATGCTAAGGTCGTTGTGGTACAAGCATACGAGAAGGTGAGGATAAACACCGCGAAAAGAAGGTATAAACCCGACGGCCATGGAAGGGCCATGAGCTTCACCTAGGCGAGTTGGCATCCGTTGCAACACGAAGGTTAACTCATAACTCGTATCCCATCTAACTCGGTCATTGTGGACTCAAAGTGTGCGGGTAATAACCGCGTCGAGCTTGACATCGATATCAAGTCCACAATGACCTTGTTCGTGGGACGAGAGCACAAGTTAGCGACCGAGGTATGATGGAGGCAACTAAACACGAGGGAACGAGTTACGCTCGGTGTCACGGCCACGGCGGGATGAACCCACGACCGAAACGTTCGAGCGGGGTACGGTCCACTCAGCCGGCTCGACGGCACGGCACATAGGCAAACATCAACGCAAAGACGACACACAAAACGACCATAACGAACGAAGTCGCACACTTCCATAGCATAAGAGAGATAACGAGATAGATAGACAAGACCGGCACGAAGGCTCGGCACAGGCAATGGTATTGATAGAGATGAACAAAGAATCACCGCAAAGTAGATATACTAATAGACCATCATGAGTATAAAGATAGATATTTATTGATTGGTAAACGAGATGGATCATTTACATGGCAAGATTGATATATTAATATATATACCACGATATAGTGTGAATAAGATAGATCGTATGTATTTGACAAGGATAATTAACAAGATAAAGTAAGAGAGGTGTCAACGTCGTTATGGACGGCGCCAACGTGATTTGGGGACCGACCTTGGAGGCAAAGGGCAGCGGCACGGCCCGACTGGCTGTTGGTTGGCTATAGCTCAACATGTGTGGCCCAGCAGCCAGGCGCAACATGGTCACAGCCTCCCTGTGACAGTAAAGAACACGGCACGAAGGCCGGACATTAGGCAAGGTCGATGGCATGATCATGATTAGAAAAGAAGGGCAAAGCTTTGGTTTTAGGTGCTCACCGATGAGGTGTTGCCGCTCATGCCGAGTGGTAGGACAGCAGCTTGCTGTTGTTGTTTCCCTACAGTGCAGCAACACAGCGGCACGAAGGCCGGTGTCAAACAATGGCAATAGCAAGGCCACGATTTGTAAGGTCAAGGGTCGAGGCTGGGTTACGATGGCTCACCATGGGTTGTTGCTGTTCCAACGATACAGCAATGGCAACGCCTTGCTGCTGGTCTGCAGCTTCCCTGCAGCAATGCGGAACAGCGGCGTGAAGGCCGGTCATGAGATGGGAACGCCGACAAGGTCAACAGCAAGGTAGAAAGTGCGGAACTTAGTTGCTGATGCTCACCGATGACAAAGGTGCTCCGGCGAGGTGCCGCTGCTCTTCCGGCAAGTGTGCAAAGGCAACAGCTTGCTGCCGTTCCCCCTACAGCAGTGAGAAAAGCGGCATGAAGGCCGGGTTTCAGAACAGGGCAGCAACACGTACATGTACAGAAAGGGTTAAGGCGAGTTTGGTCATGGAGGCTCACCAATGGTGGTTGCTAGTCACTGCAGATCACCACACGTGGTCAAGTAATCACACCACGGTGAAGCAAGGCGTAGCCTTCCTGCATGATTTACAACACGGCACTAAGGCCAACCTCAGAACAGAATGGCGGCCAGAGAAAGACAGGGGCTTTGGTTCACGGATGCTCACCAACGGCAACTGACGAGCAGGGCAAGGACGTCATGGTTCCGTGCCCGGCGAGGCAGAGGCGAGGTCGAGCGCGTGGACAGGGTCGCGGTCACGATCGGCTTCAGGGTGACGACGGACTGGCAGCAAGGCGGATGCTTGATGGCGCGGCCGGAGGTTGCTGCTTCCCTGTGGCAGTGTACAATCCACGGCACGAAGGCCGGTGGTCAGGTAAGCATGGCGACGGGATCCTCAGCAAGGAAGTAAAAGAGGGGCTTGGGTTATACGGGGCTCACCGGCAAGCTGTTGCCGTCCAAGGCAGCGGCTTGGCGAAGTGGTGGCCGCGTCGTGTTCACGGCTCCGACGTCGAACACCTGGTGGTCGGCTCGTGGACGCGAGATCGAAGGCAGCAGCTTGGGCTTGCTTCGGTCGGCATCGCATGCTGCGTGGGGTGGCGGTTGATGGCGAGGGAGCCGACGGCGGCGAGGCATGGTCCGTGCCCACGGACGGCGTGACGAGGTCTGGCCACGGCGCGGCGTGGAGGCAGGGACGGCTCGGCGAGCTCGGGTTGCGGTGGAGGGGCGCGGCGAGACGGTAGACGTGCTCGAGGCGCTGGCGACGCGCGGCGGTGCTCGAGGTCGTTGCCGCCGCTGGTCATCGTTGCACGCGCTCCCGTGCTCCTCGTCACAGGCTCGGGTGGCCACGCCGCGAGCGCGGCCAGCGCGCTCCGGCCGGCGAGGCATGGCGAGGCTTGGCACGCGGGCAGAGCGATGAAGACGAACGACGGCGCAGCGCAGTCGTTGGCGTGGTCGTCTTGCGCGACGACGGCGAGGCGAACGGCGCTCGACGCGGCACCACGAGCCACCCCGGTGCTCGGCAGCCGGCGTCGCGGTGCGCCGTGCGAGAACGCGCGCTCCGGCGCTGTGCTGCTGGCGAGGCGCTGCGTGTGGAAGAGGAGGAGCGGGTGGCGGCGGCGCTGGCTCGGACAGCAGAGAAGTGGCGGCGGCTTCCATTTATAGGGCGCCGAGCTAGGGTTCGGGACAAGGTGGACGGCGGGATCTTCGGCCTCCGTGCCAAGCGGCACGTGGCGCGCATCCCACGTGCACGGGCGCCAAGGAAGCAGGCGGTCAGCCGGTCACGGGCGCCAAGCGTGCGTCGCCGACGCGATCCGGGCGGCGGCGGCCTGGGAATGCTGCTCGCCCTAGGGTTCAGGAGGGGGCAGCGGTGGCTTGGGCTAATGGGCCAGCGCAAGAGCGGACGTGGGCTTGCGGCTGCTGGCGTTCGTGGGCCAAGGCGAGGGAAGGCGAGCTGGGCCTGCAGCTTGCTGCTTCCTGCGGGCTGTTTAGGGAGAAAAAAAGAAGGGATGGCTGGTTTGAATAGAAAAGAATGAGGCTCTCTCCTTTCTAATTTGCCCGAAACGATTCCAAGGTGAAGAGATTTAAATTCGGGATTTGATATGAATTCAACAAGGAATTGAGACCAAATCAAAATATGAATTTGGTAAGTAACTCCACCGAGAGTTTGAAATGCATTGCCGAGAAAAGTGATCGAGAGGAGTTGGGATTTATTTTAGGAGGAGCTCAATAAATAAATAAAAAGGAAAGAAGTTTCCCTTTTATATTGTGACAAGAATTAAAGGGAGATTCAAATGAAATTTGATACGAGCTCGAGAAGGGTTTGAAATAAATTCACAAAGATGTTTGGCGGAATTTTCACCAAGGACAATGAGAAGGTTGCCACGAATTTGTGATTCTAATCCATCGAACTTGATTAGATCCAAACGAGGTTGAGAGAGGAGCATCTAGCTGTCGCCAACACGATTTGGAAGGAGATCCGATAAACCAAAAAGGGGTTGAGTCCGATATGGCTTGGCATAGACGACGTTGGCTAGTCGTGGTCTCTATTGGCTGGCCGGGCAACGTAGGATATGGGCTACCGCTGATCGGGCGTGGTAAGGCGCCTAGGGCTGGTCGACAGGGTTACATGGGACTATGGCTAGCCGGGCAAGGCTACGAAAGTGGCCGTGCAAGGTTACGATGGGCTAGAGAAGGTCATTGCTAGCTATGAATGGATGAACAGGGCAATGGCCAAGAGGTAGCTACGACGGTTGGTCCGATCGAGGGCGTTGGCATGGCTCATCTTCTCGTCGACGCAGACGCGTCGCCGTTGCGCCTTCGGAGATCATAAGAGATAGATAAGGAAGGGATATTCCGTTTGAGCTATGGAGATCTCGAGAGAGACTTCAGGGAAGATTTGGAAGAGCGTCCAAGAGACGAGAGATGTTCGAGAGGAAACTCGGGAGAAAAATACGAGAGTCAACAAGTAAGACGGAATGATCTGGGTTGGGGCATAAAGATGTCTCCAAAAATTATTAGGAGAATTTTTGGAGCGTGACAAAAAAGAATTGCTACGGATTTGTGCACTCCGACACAAAACCCTAACTCAACTACAAAGCTCCAACACAATTTTACAAAAAATTCTATATGAATGCAACGTTTTCCTAGGAGGTCCACTTACGTTTGACCTAGCAACTACATGATTCAAGCATTGCAGAAAAATTTTAAAAAGTTCGTAATTTTGGCTTCCCAAAAATCCGGGTTGTTACTGAGCGTCAAAAAACAATAAACCAGTTTGTCATAGATAATCATTCCGCCTCTAACCTGGTGAGGAACCAATGATGAATGTAAACTTTCGTCACAAAACAACATACTCATTGTCACAAAACAATAATGTCAATGCTTCAACACCAATATGGGTCCCACATGTGTGGGTCCCACCCTAGGCCCCACATGTTGGTATCATGGTCCCACTATCGTCGATGTGGCGATGTGGACCCCACCACAACCTTATCCCACGCTGTAAGCCACGCGACATTCCAATCAACGCAGCCCCACCTCCACGGTCCTACCAAAGATCGATGAGGACCCCACTATACTGGTCCCACACTGTACTGGCCCCACTCCCATGTGGCGTTCCACGCCAACCGGGGCCCACCACCACCGTCCCACCGGATAGAACCACATAACAATGTGGCATCGCAAGACCGCGTGGTGACATGTACCTCACCACCATGGTCCGACGATGTAGTGGTACCACAGCCACGTGGCACTCACATCATTATGGGCCCCACCAACTTGGTTCTAGTAGATAGAATCGGTGGGCCACCATAGTTGGGTGCAGTCCCACGACCACGTGCCTTCCACGTCAATGTGGGCCCTACCACCATGATCTCACTGACTGCATAAGTGGACACCATAGGTGGGGCCCACTACCTTGGACCCACACCGTAGTGGCCCCACGACCGCCTGACATTTCACGTCGACCTTGGTCCCATAGAACATAATTGGTGGGCCACCACGGTGGGACCCCACCGTGGTCCCACGGAGGTCTCCTAAGGGGGGGAGCATGTGATATCCTGGCTTAGGGCTTAATAAGATTGATAGAATACTCATGACAACAAGTTCCAACTTCTTTCTAGGAAGTCCCAATCCAAAGAACTCTAAAGTTAAGCGTGCTTGGCTTATAGAAATTTGGGGATGGGTGACCCGACCAGGGAAGTTCTTCCCCGGATGCGCATGAGTGAGAACCAAGTGCGTCAAAAAAACTTGTGTTGGTGTTTGAGGACAATCTTGTTTAGTAGAGAGTTGCTAGATGTAATTTGGCCTGAGTTCTAGATGTAAGTGGGCCTGGGTGGGACTTTATAGGCGGTGCCATGTGGCAGTCACTTCCATGACAAAATTAGTCACGTTTTGTTTTAGTCATAGAAGATGAGCTGTTCCATGACAAATGTTTGTTCGTCATGGTAAAAAACACTTCTATGATGAAATTTCATGATTCGTCATGGTGCATCAAATGTGACGCCAGCTCTATGACGATTTCAAATTCGTCATAGAAGGTTTTCAATGATGAATTTGGCATCTTCTCGTGACGAAAAGCATTTTGTCATCGATGTGAAGTTCTCTACTAGTGGATCCTACCACGACTTCTCAGGGGTTGGCGGGATGACGCATCATCCCCGACGTAGCTTCAATGCACACTACGTCCAATGTGGCTTCAATACACACCACGCCCGCACACAGCAATCATAATCATCATAAGTATATATATCGTGCACAAAACCCGCGCCACCGCGCTCAGCATTTTTAACGTGACTGACTACAGCCACGCCAACCGGACCATGGGGTTTGCTCTCCCCCATGTCTGCTCCTGATAGATCGCTCGCCTACGCCGGCCACCTTGGATTGAATTCATACCGTCACCTAACGGGGTGTGGAATCAAGCCGCCCCATCCCGGCGTGTGGCTGTACGTATAATCGCACTAGGTAGAAGGTCTATGAACCGGTCCATAGGGAGGCAGGTATCTCCCCGCAGGAATCCCTCACGGCGATTCCCGATGTGGTAATCCACCTCACTGTGTGGATTACCACCACCCACCTCTTTTGTTGGTTAGGGTTCATTTCTAAGATCTCATATAAGTTCTTATTTAAACGTATGAGCTTAGATAATGTGGATGATTACGTCATCCCACTTAGCCCCATGGCTACATTATCAGGCTCATACCACTATACACTAACAAGTTATCAACATAATTAACTTCATGGCTATTATCGTATGTGCACAACATCTCATCTCTTAACAGGAGCACCTAGCTCATCATCATATCTTATGCACATAGCTTAACAACATCTCATACATACACCTAGTATGTATCATCTCATAATCTCGTCATCACATACGATAATAGGCCATGACCTCGAGATCCATTATATTAACATCAATTAATTAAGGTCAGGTTAGGGGGGGTAAGGACTTGCCTGGTATGTTCTTACAAATCGGCACGGTGATGAACTAAGCTGGCTCGTTCCGGAAGGAAACTCCTAAACGAGTCGATGAAGAGCTAACGCGCGTCTATCGATAAACCTGGTTTAAACTAAAGCAAGCATAGAACATTATGGTGGTGACAGGCTGAATGCATAGTCCTAGATTTTAGATGAATTATGGAAGTCGTTTCACTCAAATCGGAGTTAATTTGCATGAGATATGAATTATACAATATTAATCCCTAATTAATTCATTAGGGTAATATTATATGATAATTTTATCATGTAATAATATTGGAACTAATTACATGATAAAATTCTATAATTCAAATGATGAATTTACAAATTTTCTGGGAATTTTTTCTGACACAGGAAATAGTATTTATAACATCCTGTGTACAAAAGCGGGGTGTACATAGCAATTTCCCTATGTGTACACAGCACTGTGTAGATGCGCGGTACGGCTGACAAGTGGGTCCCATCCTGCCACGTGGACTCCCGAGTGGCGACGTGGACCGTGGGTCCGGCCGAGGTGGCACCGTTACGGTTGTCAACGGCGTCGCCACGCGTCGCCGCCCCACTCGACCCTCCTTGACGCCCGTGGACGCCGTGACGGGGGTGGGGAGGGGAGAGGGACGGCGTCGCCCGTGGATAGACGTGTCCTTCCGTCGGGACGCCGCGCGGCGCCCGCGAGTCCGGCCGGAGTCTGGGG
The DNA here is from genome assembly GCA_015847255.1 of Hyparrhenia diplandra. Lineage (NCBI taxonomy): Eukaryota > Viridiplantae > Streptophyta > Magnoliopsida > Poales > Poaceae > Hyparrhenia > Hyparrhenia diplandra. The sequence goes on along the minus strand of JADLZK010004190.1, from coordinate 17,721 downwards.
CCTCGCCAGTAGCTCACCGCGAGGGGTCCTTTGGAACCGTCTCGCCACCCCGGTCCTCCCGGTCGGGCTTAGGGGCGACGGAGGAGGTCTTCCCCCACAGCGGCATGCATGCCGGCGGCGCCGGCGGTGGCGGCACTCGGAGCGGCCCCCCGTCATCGCGCTACAACAAAAGAGAAGATAGGGAAACGAACGAGGGAAGCTCGGGGATGCTCACCGACCTTGCCAATTTGACCTACGACGACGGAGACGGCGGGGACCTTCAACCCCTACCGGCGGCGGTGAGCTCGATTTGGGGAGAATCGAGGTGGAGAGGAGGAGGCGAAAAGAGGAGGAATGGAGGGGAGCACCGCGTGGTCCGGCACGGGCGGAGCCGATGGAGAGGAGTGCGAGGCTCGATTGTGCGGCCGGGGGCGGCTATTTATAGGCGGCGCCCGGAGGTCAGCGCCGGTGAGATTTTTCGTCGTCGCGATCTTTTCCGATACCTCGGCGTGCTGCGTGGTGTCTCTGCGGGCGCCCGGTGGTGCTCGGCCGGGTGCTCATCCACTCCGCGCGGGTCTTGTCACCGGCCGGGTTGGCTCGCCGCTTAGTCACGTCGCCGGTCGTCGTCCGCTCGTTGCCATGGTGGCCGAGTCTTTGGCTTGGTCCGCGGCGCCACCGGGTCCGTCGACCAGCGTCCTCGTGGCGTAGACCTGCCGAGATGGACGATCTTGGGCTGCGCCAGCGTGGCCATCCCGGCGAGCTGGTTTGTCGCCTCGTCACATCGCCGCCAGGTGGTGTGTCGGGCGAGGTCGCCGCTCCCACCGTTCTCGGTGGCGTGGAAGATAAGGTCGAGCCGATGGCGATGTGATCGCCAAGGGAGTCCGCAAGGCGTCCATCGTGGTGCAAGTCCGCGATGCTTGCCTTGTCCGGTTCGACGGGAATAGCGGGGTCCCGCCGGATCAAGCGTCACGCGTGTGGCGGCGACTGGGACGACACGGAGCCGATGTCCGCCCCGCATGTCGGGTGGGTGAGGGAGGAGGGAACGTGGTCGGGCGGGCGGTCCCGTGTGTCGTGAGTGAAAGTGAGAGAGGGGAAGAGAGTGGGTCAGGGTGGCCGCTGGCCGGTTGGGCCGCCCGTGCGGGGAGGGGGAAAAGAAGAGAAGAAAGAAGGAAGAGGAGGAGGTGTTGGGCCGCCTCAAGAGGAAATGAGCCCGTGTCTCCCTTTACCTTTTCTAATTCTCTTTCTTATTTTCCCTTTTCCTATTTCCCTTCTTTTTCTCTCCTCCTTTCTCTATCATTTCATGTGTGCTTTTATACATATTAAGTATAAGGTATATGGTTGTGCAAGAATATATATTATCATGTCTTTTGTCATGACTACAATTATACTCTTGCACTTTTGTATATTAGCACACATGTCCCATTTCTCTTATTCTCCCTTTTTCTCTCATTATCTCATGTGTACTTTCACATATATACGTAAGTTGTACCAAATTGTAGATATATTCCCATAACTTGAGAATAATTGGGTACTTGTACTTATACATAGTAGCACACATGATAGGAGTTGTTATTATTCCCGAGAGAAAATTGTAAATCACTTCTCATGCATGCTTCCATAATATAACTCTAGGTTATGCTTTATATTGTTGCCACCATAAAGTTCAACAAGCAAACAAGAAAAGGAAATCTACTTTCTATATGGTGGGATTTGATGCAAGGTTTTCAAAAATGTGGTTTGGTTTTATGGAAAATAAATCAAGTATTAGTTGTAATTCAAAAGTTCAAATTTTTAGTGATTTTTAAAATAATGCAAAAACACGGGTGTTACTGGTGTTCTTTTGATGTGGTGCAAAATTCTCGACAAGCTTCGCAAGTCTTGACAATTTGTTGGGCGTCTTTGATATGAGTGGGCCAATAGAAGCCTTGTCGGATGGCCTTCGACAAGTGCTCTTGGTCCGATGTGTGATCCACAAACACCGGCGTGTATTTCTTTTAGGAGTTCTAAGCCTTCGCTTTGGGAGATGCACTTAAGCATTGGTTGAACGACTCCTCTTTTGAACAGAGAGCCGTCGATCAGAGTGTAGTTTCTTGCTCGTGCCGCCGTTCTTACGGCCTCCGCTTCCTCTTCCGGATAGCTGATGTTGTTGAGGTTGTCAACTATTGCATGTCTCCCGTCTTCGCCTTCTACTAGCATTACTTGTTTTGAAAGCCTTGTTCAAAGATTTCATTCTTTGGTTTGTGCGATATCTTTGTAAAAAGTATTTTGAGGCATGCGGAGGTTGTTTGCTGCTCCTTTAGCCAAGGTGTCGGCTTCACTGTTTTGTTCCCTAGGATGAATTTCACTGTGAATCCCCGGAACCTTCACTCTAGTGCCCTGACGACGGCCAAGTAGTTCACCAGCTCTGGTTCTCTGGCCATGCACTCTTTCTCTACTTGCCCTGCTACTAACATGGAATCGCTCGACTCCCACGTCTTTGCTCCATAAGCCTTCGCTTTGGTAAGGCCTAGGATGAGTCCCTCATACTCGGCTGTGTTGTTTGTTTGAGAGCATTCTAGTCTTGTGGCCATGTAGGACTTAATGCCTGAGGGTGACATTATGACAGCAGAGGCTCCTGCTCCATGTCTGCCCCAAGCTCCGTCTCAGGTACAATCGTCCCACGCTTGTGAGTCTTGAGATAGTTGCTTCGCTCGCGCGGTGTCCATTCTGCCACAAAGTCTGCTAGCACTTGGGATCGTATTGTGGATCTCGTGAACAAATGATATTTCGAACTGCGAGCTCTACGGCCCATTTTCCAATTCTTCCGGAGGTTTCCTTGTTTCTCAAGACCTCCGCTAACGGTTGAGATGTAGGCACTACCACTTTGTATGAGTGGAAGTAGTGCTTGAGTTTTCTGGATGCTGTTAGGAGGGCGTATGCTATTTTCTCAATCTCAGTATAGTTGACCTTCGCTCCTGATAATGCTTCCGAAACATAATAAACTGGGAGTTGTATTGGGCGATTGGCTTCAAGTTTCTCTTGTATCGCCACGACGCGATTGCATGGTCGGATGCTTCGAGGTATAGGAGTAAAGGTTTCTCTTTGTCGGGTACAGTCACCGACAGCTAATCTTGCAGGTATTCTTTGAGTTTGGCGAAAGCCTCTGCTTGCTCTTTGCCCCAATGGACCTGCCCTCCTCCGCGTAATGACTGAAAAAACGGGAGGCTTCTCTCTGCTGACTTTGAGATGAATCTGTTTAGGGATGCAATTCTGCCTGTGAGCTATTGTACTTCTTTCTTTGTCTTTGGTTCGGCCATGTCTCTGATTGCTTTTGTTTTCTCTAGGTTGGCCTTTACCCCTTCTGAGCTGACAATGTACCCGAGCACCTTCGCTTTGGTTACTCCGAAGACACATTTTTCGGGGTTTAGCTTGAGCCCAGACTTTTTGAGGTTGGCGAAGGTCTCTTGCAGGTCCGAAATGTGGTCCTGTTCTTTTTTGCTCATGACTATCAGGTCATCCACGTATGCGATCATGTTTCTGAGTAGCTGTCCTACCAGAACTTTGCCTGTCATCCTGGCGAAGGTTGCGCCGGCGTTTTTCAAGCCCTCTGGCATTCTAACAAAGCAATATGTCCCGAATGGGGTAGTAAAGCTTGTTTTCCTTCATCTTCTTTCCTCAGCCAGATTTGGTGGCACCCTGAGTAGCAATCCAGAGTGAGAACCCGACAACCTGTTGTCTTCTTGTCGACAAAGGTGTCTATTCTAGGCAGGGGAAAGTTGTCCTTTTGGTGGCCTTGTTGAGATCTGCGTGAAATCTATACACATTCTCATTTTGTCGGGGTTTTCTTTGGTACTGGACTACATTTGCCAACCAGTCGGTGTACTTGACTTCTCTGATGACTTTGGCATCGAGGAGCCTCTGGACCTCCGCTTGAGCGGCTAATATTCTGTCCTCTGACATTTTCCTTTGTCTCTGTTTCTTTGGCCTCATGTTTGGGTTAATGTCCAGTATATGTTCAATGGTGTCCCTATCGACACCCCTGAGATCTGCCGCTGACCAGGCAAAGATGTCCTTGTTTTTTATCAGGAGCTCCGCTAACTCCTTCTCTTCGCTTGCGGAGAGGTTTGCACTGATTGTTACCGTATGATCTGGGTCTTCGTCAATTCTTATCTTTTTCACTTTTTCCTGCCCCTTTGCCGTTGTCTGTCCTCTGATCATGTCAGGTGGTTCCGGGTCTTCGCTTTCTGTTTGCACGGAGTTGACATTTCTGTGGGCTCTATATATGGCTCTTTCTATATTTCTTGCTTCTTTTTGGCTTCTGTATACCGTGATGATCCCATGGAGGGCTGGGATTTTCATGCACAAGTAGCCCATGTGTATCGCAGCATTGAATTTGTTTGTGAAGCCTCTGCCAAATATGGCGTTGTATGGTGAGTAGACATCGACGATGTCGAAGGTTATGTACTCCGTTCTTGCGCTTTCCGTGTCCCCGAAGGAGACCGGGAGGGTTATTTTCCCCAAGCGCTGAACTTGTCTCCCGCCAAAGCCTATTAGGGGTGAGTCCGAGGGTTGTACTGGTTTCTCGTTGAACTGCGCATTCGTCAAAGGCATTGGCGAAGATAATGTCGGCGAGCTTCCGTATCAATTAGGACTCTCTTCATTTCCCACGTTGCTATGTTTGTTTTGATCACCATTGCGTCCACATGCGGATAACTTTCCAATTTGAGGTCTTCTTCTGAAAAGGTAATAGGGGTTTTGGACCACTCACCGAATTTGACCGCCGGCTGAACGGCTACATTGTTGACCAAGCGGAGATGATCCCTTTTTTGCCTTTTGGTTTCATATTCTATCGATGAACCTCTGGCAATGGGCATTATCATCCCGATGGTTGGGAGTGGAGTATGAGGATTGTACCGGTTCTCCCCGGTTTAGCTCGTTTTCATGGGAGCGCCGGGTGGGGACTGGCGGAGGTGGCGGTGTGTGTTGGAAGCTTGGGTCGTTGGGTTTTGTTCGGTTGTTGGGGTTGTCTGTCTCAACATAGGTTAGATGTTGCCTCGGGTTGGGGTAAGACATGCTAGACTTGGATGAGTAGTTTGGTGTTGGTGGTGGAGGCGAAGGTCTCCATGCTTTGGGTAGGAAGTTGGGGTAGTAATGCACTTGCGATTGTGGAAGGGTGTACTTGGTTTGATGTAAGGGATGGGTATACGGGGCAATATTGCCGTGCTTTGGCACGGGCTAGCGGAGAGGCTCAACGTGGGTAAGTATACGCCTTGTTGACCTATCTCGTTGGTTGTATTGGGTGGCCGGGTAGGGGTGTTTTGTCCCCTTGTGCACTTTGTCTCTTTCTTCTTTGGATTACTTGGGCAATCTCTTGTGAAATGCCCTTTCTCTTCGCCGTGCACCGCACGTAACCGCTTTCTCGGCTTTACGCTCCGGCCCTTCGCGTGGCCCTTTGCCCCGTAAGGTTTACGGTTCTTTGGGGGTCTTCCTCCCTGGGGACCTTGCTGCTGGCTGGCCTCCGCTGCTGGTCGAGGGCGAATACTTGCTGTCCTTGACCATGCTTGTGTGGTGGTTGCGGAGGCTCTGGCTGTTGGTTCCTTTTGTTTCCCTTGGGTTATTGCCTGTCTAGGTTCTGCTCTTCTAGCCTTTTTCGGAAGTCATCATCCGAGCGGATCCACGTTTCAAACTTTTCACAGAGTTCCTGCATAGTCTTTGGTTTGTTTTTTGCCAATTCCCCGGCGAATGGCCCTAAGCGGAGACCTCTGATGGCCGCGTCAATTGCTACTTGGTCCGGCACATCTGGAGCCTTCGCCTTGAGTTGTAGGAATCTCTGGAAGTAGTCTTTCAGTGGCTCGCTCTGACCTTCCTTGCATTGGAACAGGTCCATGGATGTAAGTGACTGAACTACGAGTCCCTTGAAATTTTCCAGTATTTTATCGCGGAGGTTTTCCCATGAGTATATAGTGCTGGGCTTGAGCATGGAGTACCATGCTAGGGCATCTCCCTCGGCAGCTATAATGAAGGCCTTCGCGAGCACAGCATCATTGCCCCCCGCTGACGCTACTGCTGCCTCATAGCTCATTATGAACTGATGTGGGTCTGTTCTTCCATTGAATCTTGGAAGTTGGGTGGGCTTGTATCTGACTGGCCATGGTGTCCTTTGTATTCCCTCCGACAAGGGTGATTTGGGGTCGAAAGACCTTCGCTCCTCTAGGACATTGTGGGCAGTTAGAGGGTTCGGTGTGACTTCTAGGTTCATGGCCATCGCTGCATGGCTAGATATGGGTATGGATGGGATGATCAGAGGCGGCTGGGCTGGCGGTGTCTGACCGATCACCTGCATGCTCTGTATCTCCACCTGCAGGAGCGCAATTTGCTGTCTGATCTCCGCTGCCTGGGCTGAGGCCTGCTGTGCTTTGACGATCTCGGCATAAGCGGCCGTGGCCTGATTTCTTTCCTGCTGCAGTCTTTGAAGGGTGGCTTGTAACTGGAGTACTTCCTGGGACTGGGCGGAACCTCCGCCCTGGGGTGCGTCCGTTCGAGCGGTTGGCTCTTCCACCTCGCCAACGGCTTCTTCGTCTTCGCGCTCCCCGTCCTGTGGGGGGTAGCCCCTTTCCGTTGCGTAGGTGCTTCTTGTGCTACGCTTCGGTCGGGTGTTTTTCCTGGGGGCCTTAGACTTGGTGGTGGCTGTCTTTCTCTTCTGTGGAGCCATGGTTTTCAAGCTTCGGGCCCCACGGTGGGCGCCAATGTTGAAACTGGTGTTCTCAACACGGGAGTAGGGTCTCCGCCTAGGCGAAGCTCTAGGGGAGGATAGAGAATATAGGAATACTAAGTGCAGATGTACTCAATAATAAATGGCCATAAGTGGTATTCACCAACCATCCAAAAAGGGAGGTTAACCCCCTATTTATAGTTTACATCATGCAGGAATGTAAGATTACATATCTGCCCTCCAATATTCCTAACATATTCCTACATTTGGCTTGCTGCCCTAGGGGCCTTCGCGTACTTCTTCCGCTCGCACCGCCTTCACCAGTTGGACCTTCGCGCGTCCTATTGGAGTCCGGTCGCTGAGATCTCCGCCCGGCGGCCTTCGAGGTGCGATGGGAGCCTCGAAGCGAGGCATCTCCGCCGACCCAAAGGCGTCGGTCCGCGATGTTGGCGGAGGTCGTCCACCTCCACCTCCTTGGTGCTCAGAGGGAGCGACCTCCGCCTGTCTGGAGAGGCGGTGGCTCCTTGAATCGATGCTTGCTCCTGAAAGACAGACATAAGATTTGGACAGAGTTTTCCCGGTTAGCGAAGACCTTCGATCTGCGTTTTATCGCCAAGTTAGACACCTCCGCCTGCCAGCTCGGGGTCATGTCCCAACACTCAGCCTCTTCCGGAACGTCCGCCCGGGCTCGGACCTCTCCCACTTCTAGGTATATGTGTATGTGTGCATGCGATTGCCGTCATTTCGTTGCTCATCATACCAACAAATACTTAACATTAGCTACCGCCGACCAGTCTCGGAGCACTAAATAATCTGAATAGTTTTAAGTGTGCTAACCGTGACATGTCCACGGCATAATCAGTGGCGGGCACAGGATTTGAGGGTTGGGTATTCAAAAAAAAAAAAAATTGTCAAACCAAATGGCTCATATTCGGCATGTATAGTGCCATATATAGAGTTCATCAACAGAGCAGTTTTTCTATGTTCAAGAATCTAAAGAACTAGTATCAGGGCATGCGCCTTCGCGCGCCCGTGCAGGTAGAAATTTTGGGGAACCAAGGAGGAAAATGAAAATGTGTGCACTCTGTTGTCAAGGAGCTAAATAATGTCTGGCTTGGTATTTACCGTGAGTGGAAGATAATTGTACCTGACATTTTATAGCTCAGTCTAATATATGGAATAATCTCGATATACATATGATCAAAAATGGTTGATTGAAATACATATAATAATATTTAATGACGGCCCATTACATTGATATATAATAGGTTGACATAAGCACACCATAAGGGGAAATAGAACACATATAATCAACTCAGAGCATGGTTACATTCTTCTTCGACATAGAGTAAATTCTACATCCTGTACATGACTACAATAACCATTAGTTTACAGTTTTGTTAGGGTTGGAGGAGACCTTCAAGCTATCCACAATGGCCGTCACAGATCCACAGCCACTAATGTCATCAAACAAACCATGCTCAAAGTCAATTTTGCTATAGGTTAGCATAAATAAAAGCTCATATGAGCGCTTGGTATAATGTTGCAAAGTGATAAGCTAAAGTAGAAAGCCGAGAGGAAACTATGAATAAAAATATATGTCTAGTAATTATGTAGCAATACATCTAAAATGTGTTGCGTCATCTAGCTACTCACCTAGCTGCCTAGTTGGACACCTGAACAGCATATTGGAATCACCAAAGCTTGCTTGGATCAGCAGACAACAATTGGATTAGTAAGGCATTGCAGGTGCCAACTTGCAATGATCAGTTTGAGTAAGAACTAAAAGCAATTAAGATGCACATAATAAATTCAGGTATTTGACACAAGGTAGTTCCTCACCATTTTGCAGGGTCTGGAGCTTGTTCCTGCTTATACACCACCCATGGCACACTGGTGTTAGTCGCAACAATCATTTGGGCCACAAACTGTTATCCAAGCCAAACTACGATTAGTTTTTTAGCACCGTCAGAATTACTGCATCAAAAGATAAATTAGTATATACCTGAAATAATTTTTCACCTGTACAATTCAGATTACACATGAACGATAGAGTGTGCAACATTTTTTAAGGTAAACCGAATCATGTATTGTGCTCAACATCAAGCTGAAATTTGAGTAGTACAGAACATACTTGAAAGTGTATCCTGGAACGACTGGCCAACGAAAAGTAAAAATATATTAAGTCCTGGTCAGCTAGGCAGAGCATAACCAACAACAAGCACACCTGCACATTTGCGCGTCTCTGACTTTGAATTCATTCGGTTGTTCATTTGGACGTCAAGTGATCATTATTGTGAAGGTGGCGTGCGTTGCTCAAGGTGAAAGAGGAGTACAATAGCTACAGGGTATGTGCCAAACTGTACTACTACTATTCATCATGTTATTCAAGGTGTCAAGTTGTGTTTTCCAAATGAGGACTTTGGGTGAATCATATAATAATCGCCGTGGACATGTCACGCATTGCAAAGTCTGCTGACACAAGAACGAAATTTTGATCTAGCACCGGATTTGTTTTAATTTAGTATATACTCACTCCGTACTCATAAAACATGACGTTTAGGATAACGACACGGTCTCTAAAACATAACTTTGATCTCTTGTTATTCTAAAAAATTTATAAAAAAATGATATACGTATATTTTTATGAAAGAATTTTTTTCAAGACAAATCTATTCATATAGTTTTCACATTTGCAAACTCAACAACTTAAAAGTTATTGATGATTTATATTTGCATTGTTTGACTCAAACGTGTTTTCCAAAACGTCAAGTTTTATGAGTACGGATGAAGTATTTCCTGCATCTGCCGTCAAGAACCGCAACCTCATATCATCACTATTCCCTATGTGCTAGATCTTTCCAATAATAATTTAGTAATTGTTTTCACAGGTACTTTGACGCCGTGCAAAATGCAAATAGCAATGCAATACTCTTGTCCTCATCTCTCATTAATGGTTGATAACTGTTTTCTCCCATGGGTACACATGTTAGGTACACATGTTAAAGAGTTTTGTCTAAAGATGAAGAATAATTATTGATTAATAAATCCCCAAGTTACATGGCATAATGATGAGACTATATATCCCGTGACAACGCACGAAAGCATATTTCCTAGTAATTTAAAAACAGAGAGGAAGTACCGCATAATCAGATAACCATCTAGACATGTAGTGGTGTTTGGTTAGAATAAGCAAACACAGTAATGGGATTGGATATAAATGCAAATGTAAACTGTCGGGAGTCAGGAAGGCGCGATGAAAAGCTCGGCGGAAGAAGGAAAACAAAAGAACGAACCGGTACGTGGTTAGGGTGTGTAAACCGGTGGCAATGGTGCGTAAATTTTCCTAAGTCCACCAATTTGAGTTTAGTGGAAGACACCCTGAGCAGGTCCATCATTTTGGTGAATCTATATCCACTGTTTTGATGGATTGAATCTGGTGGTACTAGAACGTTTGTCAAACTTTTTGTGAAGTGGAGCTATTTTTGCTGTCCCAAACAGGTCCTAGCTCACGTTACCAACACGGGAACCAAACGCTTTCACAATCCAACTTAGCTAGTATGAGTTGGCAGTTGTCGCAAGCTACTCCATCCATCCTATTGAAAGTGTCATTTTGGACTGTCATCGTGTTTGACCATTCATCTTATTCAAAAATTTATATATAAATATTATTTAATTTTGTTATGACTTATTTTATCATTAGAGATATTTTAATAATAATTTAATTATTCTATGATTTGTGAAAATTTTTGAATAAAACTAATGGTCAAACACGGGTATCCAAAAGTCAAAAACGCTATTTCTAAAGGCGTCCGCAATGGTGCTAACTACGTAGCTAACTGACGCTGAGGTGAGAGATAAAATAAATAACTATTTTATACCTTCTTGTTCTAGTGGACTCACATGCTCTTCTCTTAGATTCTTGTAATACGTGAAATAGATAGACTATTTGTTCGTCGCTAGTGACAACTATCTCTCCTATTTTTTCTATGTCCGCGTCATAATAGTTAGCCAAATAGCTAGTTATTGAGGACACCATAACGGGGACCGAGGAAGTACACATCAGGACAAAGTCAATCCTCGCTCTCTAGGCCTTGGTTTTCAGATTTAATGTATGCGCACGTGTGTCAATCTTTTGGGTCACTAAAATTGCTAAAAAAATAATCTTTTTGGTCACTAAACCTATTCTGAAGGTTGAGCCCCATAGCCCCCTTTACATTTCCCTGAATTAATCTCCTTTGTTTAAGGGGACCCTTAATTAATCTTTTTTTTTTTTCCCTTCATTTTCCCCATTGGCCGAAGCCCATTTCTTTTTCTCCCGCAGGGCCGTCCGTCCCTTTGTTCTGTCTTCCTCGGCCTTCTCCAGCCCACTCCTGTCCCTATTGTTTCCAACTCCCTCCACATGGTAGGGCTTCCAAGCTACAACGACATCCCCTGGGGCTCTGCCTTTAATGGAGCTTTTGGCTGGTGTCGTCCTCGCCTCATCAGCAAAGCGACCGGCCGAGCCCGAGAGATAGGGAACAGCCGAACAGGGAAGGCCAGTCCTGCTTCCCGGTACGGTGGAGCCTTTGTTTCTCTCGGCCTCCATCCGAGAAAGTTGGTTCATCTCCATGACTCCATTCCTCAAGCTTTTACTTTCCACTTCCAGCAGGCTTCCAGCCGTCTGAGATTTACTTCATCCTTGAAAGTTTCAACTCTCTGGCCCCTTGAAGAACTACGAGATGCTGTCTTCCTTCCTTGTCGATCTGGTTCCACGAATGAGAGACCAGCTACCATCAGATCTTTAGCTGCTGCTTTTTGCTCCTCCAATATAATTCGCGACAAGGGGCAAACAAGGCATTACAAGGTAAGTAGTTCCACATAGATTTATCTTATCTGCATCTCGAATCTCGATCGGTAGATTTCTCTTTGTTTTAGCGTGTATATGTGCACAGTTTACTCTGTCAGTCCCTGGATCAAGCTGAACAAATCTGTGCACCCCCGGCGACTCCCCATGGCTAGTTCGCCATAAGCTCGATGCCCTTTGTGTTGGAATATTAGGCAATTTCCAGATTAATTCCATAAATATAAATCATGACAAATTGAAAGACTAGATTAAGCATGTTTAACAAACTAGCACGATAGAAACTCATATCACAGATCATAGCATGATTTAATATCATATAGCATAGCAAGCATAGCATGATCATAGTAATAGGTGTAAGCACAACTAGCACACCATAGAAATTGGATAGATTGAGCATGATAAAATAATAGAATTAGATCACGGATGTATACCTGCCGATGTAGAAGTACTTGGTGGTGAAGAAGCGCCGGCGATCACTGAAGTTTAGCCGACGAGATGACTTGTTGATGAAGTAGTTGTAGAAGATTTGGGAGCAAAAAGGCCAAGAGCGCCCCCCAAAAACCTTATTCGCCTTCTCCGTCTGCGGGGATCGCAAAGACGACGGTTCCGGAGACCTGCCGCCCGGTCGCCGGTGCACGCCAACGACGGGCTGGAAGACTGGCCGACGACGACGCAAAGAGTGAGAAGTGGAAAATACTGTTTTACTACTATAGGATTTTCTAATTGAAACTCCCAATTGTAGTTGTTTTGTTGTGTCTATTCCCGTGAGGCTTGGTACAATTATATAGGAGGAGAACTCCCTACCTCTACATCAACTAGCAATATGGTACTAATTGATATTGCACCTCCCACCTTTACTCATGGGCTAAAACAATAAAGCCCATTAGGGAACACAAATATTGGGCCTTTGAGATTTATCGAAATTTCTTCATATGAATTTTAGGGAACTATTCATATATAAATTCTAACAATCCCCCACCGGATCTCAACTGCCCAAAGATAGATATTTTCCTTTATCTCACTACTGTTTTATATACTAGTGTTTCAGCAGAGATCTGTTAAGTTGAACATCCGCCTAGAGCTTCAAGTTACACTCATCCACAACTTGAACAATGGACTACGCCTTTGAATTGCAAGTTTTGTGCGAATGAGTTTTACTCAAAGTCAAACTAGTACTTGGCCGCCAAGTAGGCCTTTCTCCGTGGGTGGAGCATATACGCCATACTCCTTAGTCTCTTCATGAGCTTACTAGAGATCACCCAAATCTCATAGATCTGCGACGTTTAACGGTCGAACTCATATAGGTATGCCCTTTCAAGAATGCTCAGAGGGACAGCATCTTTACTTATAAAGTCAATAGGACATATTAAGGCATTCTCACCAACCTACCATACGAGCCTCTTCGCTTTTGAGAGTATTGCATCTTCACATAGAGAGGGTTTATTAGTTTACTCTCCTCGGTTTACCAATAGCTTGTTCTTCCCTGTGTCCTTAGTCACGGGATCTCCGATCAAAAAGGTTGGGTTACTACTAATGAAAACTCATATGGGTCTCATACCCATCTCCCTAGATGCAATTTCTATCACATTACGTGATAGCCCTTTAGTAAAAGGGATACGCCAGGGTTTTTATCCATGCGTATATAGGATACGCTTATTACTCCGAGTTTCTCAATTTCCGACGGTCTTCAAACGTCTTTTTAACGTGTCTTGTTGACTTTGAATTATCCTTTGCACTATTCACTTTAGTGATCACCGCTTTGATTATCACGGTTCATAAGGATAGCCGTCTTGGTTTTTTTAACCACCGGCAAGTCGCATAAGAGCTCACGCAGCCCACTCTGCCTCTGCAGATGCTTTGTTTCTAAAGCAAGAAGTTCTCGCTTCCATGGTTGACTTAGTCAAAATAGTCTGCTTTTACAAGACCTCCATGACATCTGCGCCACCTCCAAGAGTAAAAAACATACCCACTTGTGCGCGTAGATTTGAGCAATATCGAAATCCAGTTAGATCACTATATCCCTCTAGCACAATTTGGGTGCCCGAATAGTGAATTCCATAGCTCATTGTACCTTTAAGATAGCACAAGACCCTTTCTAGTACATGCCAATGATCATCACCCGGGTTGGACATATACCTACTCAACTTGCTCACAAAGAAAAGAGATATCCGTCCGTTGCATTCGCTAGATACATGAGTGAACCAACAACTGAGAGTACTTGAGTTGATCTCTAGTACGCTTCTTATTCTTTTCGCAATGTCACACTAGGATCATAAGGTGTTGGAGAAGGCTTTCTATCCATAAAGCCAAAACGGCTCAGACCTTCTCAACATAGTGAGATTGCGATAAAATAATCCCACTCTCTTCCTTAATAAGCTTAATGTTTAGAATTACATCAGCCTCTCCTAGATCTTTCATATCAAAATTCTTTGACAAGAAAGACTTGACCTCATTTATGACATTCATGTTTGTTCCAAAGATTAGAATATCATCAACATATAAGCATAATATAAATGATTCGCCCCACCATGTCGATAATACACACACCTATCACTTCATTGACAACATAACCTAAGCACTAGTTAACGTAGTGTCAAACTTCTCATGCCATTGTTTAGGTGCTTGCTTCAAGCCATACAAAGACTTCAATAATTTACACACCTTCTGCTCTTCACCTTTTACTACAAACCCATCAGGCTGATCCATATAGATCTCCTCATCCAACTCTCCATTAAGAAAAGCCGTCTTCACATCCATTTGATGAATGATCGCACCATATATGAGGCAGCCAAGGATAGTAGTGTTCAATAGTGGTCATTCTAGCAACAGGTGAATAAGTATCAAAGAAATCTTCTCCTTCCTTTTGAGTGTAGCCCTTAGCCACAAGCCGAGCCTTGTACTTGTCAATAGTACCATCATCAGGTCTAAGCTTCTTCTTGAATACCCACTTACAACCAATTGGTTTATAACCAAAAGGTAGTTCAGAGAGCTCCCAAGTTCCATTAGAAAGAATCGAGTCCATCTCACTACTTAACAAATTCTTTCCAATCATCTCGCATCTGAGATGCATATGCCTCTGAAATAGAGGTAGGAGTATCATCCATAAGGTACACAATGAAATCATCACCAAAAGATTTTGCAATCCTTTTGTCTCTTGTTCCTCACAGAACTTCATTGTCATCCTCCTCAAGTGGTTGCTCAAACGACTCAATAGGAGACTCAATAGGTATAGTAATATCGAGCTAATTCAAGAGAAAACTTAGCATTGCTATGCATATCTTTCATAGGAAATATATTCTAAAAAAAATGTAGCATCACGAGATTCAAAGATAGTATCAACATGCATATCAAAACTTCAGATTTTACTACTAAAAATCGATAGGCAATGCTATTGTGAGCATATCCAAGAAAGACACAATCTACCGTCTTTGGTCCAAGCTTACGCTTCTTATTAATTGGAACATTGACTTTCGCCAAGCATCCCCACGCATGCAAGTATGAGAGTGATGGTTTCCTTCCAACCCATATCTCATATGGTGTTGTCTCTTTATTTCTCGCTTTGGAATTCTATTCGGAGACATGACTCGCAAGTAATCAATATAGCTTCCCCCACCATGCCTTAGATAAACCAAAGAAGTCTAACATGGCGTTAACCAAGTCGGTCGGCGTCGCGATTTTTCCTCTCAAAGAACCCCGTTGGATTCGGGCGAATAGGAGGTGTCCTCTCATGAATAATACCATATTCCGCAAAAACTCATCGAATATTATAGGAAAATATTCACCACCACCACGATCGACCTTAGACGTTTAATTTTTCTTTCTAGTTGATTTTCAACTTCAGCCTTAAAAGATTTTAAAGTAGTCTAATGCCTCATCTTTAGTTTCCAGTAAGTAAACATAGCAATATCTAGAAGCATCATCAATTAATGTCATGAAATATCTCTTTTCACCTTTAGTCAACACACCATTCATCTCGCATAGATCGTAATGTATGAGCTCTAGAGGTGCCAAGTGTCTCTCCTCCTCCGCCCTTGTGAGGCTTTCGAGGTTGCTTAGATTGCACACAACTATGGCACTTAGAACTTTTGGCAATGGTGAAATCTGAATTAACCGCAAGCTAGATAAATGTGACATCAAACCAAAATTCACATGACATAAACGAGAATGCCAAACACTTGAATTATCATCAATTGTGCCACAAATATGATTCACTAACTTATTACAAAATCAGCCAAACTTAGGGCGAACAAGCCACCACAAATATAACCTTTACCAATAAACCGTCCATGCTTAGACATAACTACTTTATTGGACTCCATCACTACCTTAAACCCATCTCTTAAAAGAAGGGAAACACTAACAAGGTTCTTGCGAATAGTTGGGACATGCCGCACATTCTTCACCTGCACAATTTTCCTCGAAGTAAACTTCAGATCTACCGTGCCAACGCCACAAACGAAGCATGTGACCCATTCCCCATTAGACGAGAAGAACCTTGTAGCTCTTTATAAGAAGAAAACAAAGAGATATCAAAGACACACATGAATATTAGCACTGTATCAACCCACCAACTTGGTGATTGAAATACCGATAGTACAAGAGGAATATTATCAGTACTCCTCATCAAGATTGCTAATAGTCACGAGGTTGACATTCTTATTATTCCCATTGAAAAGTGACTAAGCCGTCCCACAAGTGAAGCAAAGCACCTCATCATTATTTTTCTTCTTCTCAAAGGTAGTTGTTAATTTGGCATTGGAAGATTTATTCCCTTTGTTCTTGCCATGTGGGTTTTTCTGCACAAAATTAGTGCTAGAATGGCTCTTGTTCCCCTTATCAATAGTATTCTTCACCCGAATCTTTTTCTCAACATCAAGAGATGCTATCGGGTTTACAACCTATATTTTCTGTCTCTTGTGTTTAAGAATTGTGCCAAGCTCTTCCATGAAGAAGGCAACTTAGCAATATTGCATCCGGCTACAAACTCATTGGGTATGACATACTTAAGGAGTTCAAGTTCTCTTGCCATGTGTTGAACCTCATGCACTTGCTTGACTATAGACCGGTTAGCAACCATCTTGTAGTCATAAAAGCTCTCCATAATGTACAACTCGGATGTACCAATGGTTGCATTCATTGATCCGACAATGCCTTCTCATCTTGAAATGCAAGTTTGCATCTTCTAGATGACTAGCAAGACTATTTAGGATTGTTCTTCTAAAGATAATGTTGTCTCCTCTAATCTTCTCTTATCTCTAGAGATATTTCCCGAGGTGATCCAACAAGTAATCCGTAACATTTTAGCTTCTAGCCGTAGCATGACCTTAACTCGCCATCTCTTAAAATGTGCACTAGAAAAACTTTTCTAGTCTCAAAGACGTCGCTGAAAACAGCCATATAGTTAAATCAAGAAAAAGCCTACTATAAGGTGGATTGTTGTTGAATATTAGGCAATTTCGGATTAATTCCATAATATAAATCATGACAAATTGAAAGACTAGATTAAGCATGTTTAACAAACTAGCATGATAGAAACTCATATCACAGATCATAGCATGATTTAATATCATATAGCATAGCAAGCATAGCATGATCATAGTAATAGGTGTAAGCAACTAACATCACCATAGAAATTGGATAGATTGAGCATGATAAAATAATAGAATTAGATCACAGATGTATACCTGCCGATGTAGAAGTACTTGGTGGTGAAGAAGCAAATGGCGATCACTCGAGTTTAGCCGACGAGATGACTTGTTGATGAAGTAGTTGTAGAAGATTTGGGAGCGATCAAGAGCGCCTCCCCAAAAACCTTATTCGCCTTCTCGGTGCGTGGATCGCAAAGACGACGGTTCGGACACCTGCCGCCCGGTCGCTGGTGCGAAACGATCCATCGGGCTGGAGACCGGCTGACGACGACGCACGGTAGTGAGAAGTGGAAAATACTTGCTTTACTACTATAGGATTTTCTAATTGAAACTCCCAATTGTAGTTGTTTTGTTGTGTCTATTCCTGTGAGGCTTGGTACAATTATATAGGAGGAGAACTCCTACCTCTACATCAACTAGCAATATGGTACTAATTGATATTGCACCTCCCACCTTTACTCATGGGCTAAAACAATAAAAGCCCATTAGGGAACACAAATATTGGGCCTTTGAGATTTATCAGAATTTCTTCATATGAATTTTAGGGAAACTATTCA
>JADLZK010004189.1:0-109903 GCA_015847255.1 Hyparrhenia diplandra | reverse complement strand
TTTTTTTACAAATTGAGTAAAACTTGTGGCACGAACACCCAAAACTCTAGCGTTTAATTTGGGACGGGGAGTATAATGCAATAACAAAAGGATATTCTTTTTTTTTTTTTCATCAATGGTGGGTGGGGCTACGAGGAGAACATCATCATCGTACTTATCTACATTTGTATGTACATTGACCATGTACGCTCATATCATATCACAGGTCCCGGGTAACCACCACTCTCTGAAAAAGAATCATTTGGTGGTTTCATTCGTAGAGGGTGACAATGAGACAATGACTAGACAAGCCTAAATTCAAACATACTTTTACTTAATCCCAAAAATGTTATTCTTATTTAATTAGTTTTTTAGAGCTTACTTTAACATTAGCACGTGTTTCATTAAATGAAATATTAGAGTTTTACGTTTCAATTGGTGGAGGGCGGCAGAGGACATCCGCTAATTGAAAAGGCACTAACACAAATCGCCAGCAAGTGGCTGCCTAAACAAGTTGTACTAAAAGGGCAAAACAATTGCATGAGAGGCGTCGGCCTCAAGCGATCCAACCCACTAAGTAGGGCAAGGAACTGCTCGGTCGATCAAGAGTCGGCCCCTCTCCTCCAAAATGTACGCCATGAGCTGAGCGGGGAGGTGGATCTGGGCGATGGTCCACCGCTGCGTTCTTTCAAAGGCACCAAGTCACGGAAGGACCAAGGAGTTGAAACTCCTCCCTGAATGCCTCGGAAGGGAAGGGGCGTGCCGCGAACCACCGGTCGTGTAGGCGGTCGCCGATAACGGTGGTGCCGCCAAGGAAGCCATAGCCGCCCGCACGCGCCCAACCTGAACTTCACGAAAGTGTAGACACGGGGGGAGCAAAGCGAGGCGGGATTCCTCCCGACGCAGCGGCGCTCTGGCGAGGTCGTACGCATGCATCGCCGCTCACGTCTGTCCCAAAGCCGTCCGTGTAGGCACAACAGAAGAAGAAGAATTTTACCTTCGGTCGCGGCGGCTGCACGCCAAAAGCTCCTTAGCCCCCACCATGGATGTCCATCGGCGAAAGAAGAACGCCTGCAGCCGAGCGCCTGATATATTGGCGATGGGGCGTCCAACGCCAAACAAAGCGGTCCGGCACCGGCGGTCGCGGGTTACACGCCTCCAATAGGTCCCGAGAGCCACACCCTCCAATAGGCCCCGGAAGAGTCACACCCTCCATGATCCGCGAGGCAGCGACGCGTGCCCGGGTGATGTCTTAGACCCAATGGTTGTCGGGAGGCGCCTCGGCTACGGTGTGCCTCCGACTTCTTCAACCCACAACCTTCAACGGGTTGGGTGCAAAAATTTGAGTTTCCAAAATTTTTTTGGATCCCGCAGACTAGCAAAATGTCGATGCTTGGAAATGGGTCAAGAAGGCGAGGCGCATGGATCCAAAAATTTCGCGTTTCCAAAGCGTTGCATGGATCATCTCTCCATTTCAGGATCCAAAAAATTGTGTTTCCAAAAATAGCCTTGAACTAGTTTGGAAACTCAAATTTATTTTGGATCCTGGGATTTTTTTCAAAGCAGATGATCCATGCACATGCTACACTTCACTTAGCTCTTTAGTTTTTCACATAGAGCCATCGGTCCCTTCCGGTTTACCTCCTACCTTTTAAGTTTTAAATTGGGTTTGTAATGGCTACGTATGTGGCGGATACTCTTAAAAGTGATAATACTCTTTCCATACCCAAACGGCTTGATGGTTAGGACAGCAATACGGTCTCTAAAACACAACTTTGACATCTTTTATTATAAAAATATGAGCCCCTTTTACAATGGTTGGAAATACTTCCCAACCCCTCCCAACCCTTCGATTCCTTTTCCTAATTACAATTTTAGTCAATTTATTTTGATTAAGGGCAGTTTGTCTTTGCACCACTCTCTCACCCCTAATCCCCGGCGTGGCCCAATCCGGCCCAAACCCATCGGCGACATCGCCTTCATCTCTCCCTTGTTTGCTCGGTGCCTCACCGCCAGCATCCTCTCTATCGCCCGCCCGTCGACCCCCATCGCCCGGGCACTGCCCTCACCCACGTACCTATGTTGGCGGCTTCCTTCCTAGCCCGTCATTGGGTGGGGCCGGACTGGACAACCGCCCATCGCCACACGCCTTCGCTGCTACGGCATCCTCACGCGTCAGCTCACGCCCCGCGGTCCCATCTCCCCTCTTCATGCCAGTGCGCCGTCACCCTCAGCCGGCGCCGTGAAATTCGGCAGCTGCACTCCTCCATCATTCCGGCGCCATCGTCGATTTGCGGTTGTCGTCATCCTCGTCGCTCCCGTCATCCTATCAGGTTAGCGTATACCGTTCATCGGTGAAGGGGTACCAGCACTAGGTGATTAACTTGTTAGTACCCTATTCTTGATAATCATGTGTAATGCTCTACTCAGGAATGTCTTGTTGCGTTTCCATTTCATACCACATTCTTGAAATGCATGTGTAATTCAATTGTGCTAAGCATTTATAAAGTGTCATGGAATTCCGGTCGTGATAAGCGTTTAAACACTATTGATGCTTGATGAATGCATAAAAAAAACTGGCGGGCGCTAAAAAGAAGCTTTTGTTTTTGTGCGTTTAGTAGTGCTAATGAACTTGCCTTCATAATTGGCCCGATTGGAGTACATAAAAGTGCCATTTTTTTAAGCAAGCCATGTTGTCTAGAGTTAGACTGCGGTAACAATCGGTTTGTCAATAGTAAATGCGATCTTTGTTGCCCGTAAGGAACAACTTGCATCAATTTAGACCGATGCACGTAACTAGTGTGCTATATGAGATCGTGACCCCATTTTCTCGGAAACAGAATATACCTCAGTCTATTTATTCTCACGAACTGAACATCATGAAATGTACAAAAGGAAAAAGGATTGGCAAATATACAGGCACTAAAGAGATGTTAATTACTTATCACTTTCGGTTGTCTTTATACCCATAGGTTTTTCTTGTTAATCGTCGAAACCATGCATATAGCCTAGTGTAGAAGACAAGGTTGTGGTTTTTTATGTTCTTGGTTCAGAATTCAGAGTACAAGTGTCTAGATTATTGTCCAAGTTAGGTCATTATCTTGCTATATTTCAGCAAGTAGTTTAAAAGGATTATAGGCTCATCATAGGAGGTAATTCTTGCAATCTGAATCAACTATATATGGTGCAATCCTGATCAACTAATTTAAGCCCTTCTCCTTAAACAAGGTTTTTGCTTGCGGCAGTAATTTGCATGCTCTCCTACTAATTTTTTGCTTCATAGCTCATATTCTATTTATACGTCTGAGGACACCACCATCGGTGACTAATCTATCTTTTTTTTTGTTGATGCGGAGAGAATGTCGGGTGTCGAGTACAATGAAATTGCTAGGAAGGTGTTTGACGATGAAGATCAAGCATTGAAGTTTTATAACGGCTACGCTAAGGTGAAAGGGTTTAGTGTCGGGGAAAAGCTATCAGTGAGTGGGGACAAATGTCACAATGAGAGGACTCTTCGGCGTTTTGTTTGCGGTTTGTGAAGGTTTCCGTGAAGCAAAGGAGCTTTCGAGGGGAGAATAAGCGGCGGAAGCCACAAAATATTACTGTTGTGGATGCCGCTAAACTTGTGATTGCAAGGGATCGTAAACAGGCGGTGGCATGTGAAGGATCTCATCGTGAACACAACCATCCCATGGTGGAGCAAGATCTTGCTTGTTTTTTCTAGCGTTCTCATAGAAGGATCGAGAGATGAAGCGGAAGGCTGATATTGTGGCGTGCGATTCTTTGGGATCCGCAAACACGGATAATGGGCGTTATGGAATTCGGTATGGTGGGTTTGAGAATGTTGGGTTTACAAAGGCGGACTTGTATAATTTACGCCATCGGAATAAAGTGGAGAGGCGGTTGCTGCCGGTGATGCTCAAGCGAAGGATCGGCTACATGACCAGTGCAACCGTAGGGATCGATTTCTTCTTTGAATACGGGATCGATGAGAAAAGGGCACCTCAAGGGCTCTTTTTGGTGTGTGATACTCAAAAGTCGGCTTGATTATCAAGCATTTGGTGATGTCGTGGTATTTGATAGCTACAAAAAAGAACCGCATAACGTGCCCCTTGTTCCATTTGTGGTCGGGATGAATCAACATGGCGTACGGTTCTTTTTGCATGTGGAGTTACTTCAAAGGAGTCAACCGAAGTCGTATGTGTGGATGCTAAACGCATTCTCACGATGCCATGGCTCGGAAGCATCCGGTTTCTGTGATCACCAATGGAGACCTTGCTATGCGTAGAGCAATCGCGATGGTGTGGCGAATTCATCGCATAGGCTATGCAAATGGCATATTGAGCGGTGCATTGTGCTTAAACGTTGATCTTGATCGGCGATGTGAGGAATGGTTTGAGGAACTTCCTTTATGATCAAGTAATCCTATAGAAGAGATTGAGAGGAAATGGCTTGAATTCTTGAGTGATAAAAAGATTCGGATACAAATTCGTGGGTCTCACGAGATGTATGACAGAGGCAAGCCCGGTGTGTTCGCTGTATCATGTCGGTAAGTGCTATATGGGACTGAGGAGCAACCAGCGTTGAGCCTAAACTCTAGGCTTAAGGTAAATGCGGATCGTAAAAAATGACTCTATATGAGGTGGTACAGCACTTGAACCCATCATTTAGCGGCTTAGCGTTAATGAAGCGATTCTAGACTTTGTAGCCTTGAGTTCCTTTCCATGCTTAGAAACAGGTGCTTCAATTCTTGAAAAGGAGGCTGCTTGAAATTGTTCACACCAAGTGTTTTTCGCCAAGGTGCGGTTCAGCATAAAAGAGGCCAAGAAGTGTTTTTGCGATAGAGATTGAAGATGGCTACGAAAACAATTACGTATACTATTGGCGAGGGAGGATAAAGGAGACATGGAATACGAGGTGGAATGTGAGATGTGTGTTTGTGAAGGCAATGTGAAGGGGATATCTTGTTCTTGTCTCAAGTTGCGATCCATTGGAACTCAGTGCTCACACATCTTCTTTGTATTGGGCAATCTTAAAGAAAGACGGCTTCTAGGCTGGCGTGTTTTTGAAAAGGTGGTCACGAGGATCTAAGAGTGCATTTCCACCCATAAGGAAGAGCAGCATGTATGACTACACCGATAGCCTTTTGAAGTACCGGAGCCTCGCAATCTCGACCATAGTCGCCCTTCGTAGCATCTCGGTCACTAGAAGCCTATGAGCGGGTGAAACAAGTTACGGATGAGATTCTTTTTTGCTATGATCCCGCCAAATGGAGGAGGGAATGAAGGCAAGAGGTATGGTCCGTTGTTGTAGCAAGCTCTTGATGATGATGATTGTCTGAGAGTCCATAGATGTCTTGGATCCCATGTATGTTCAAGGCGGGGGGGCCCCAAAGAAAAAGATGAAGTCAAATAAGAACAAGTCTAAGGTCAAATGTTCCCTATGTAAGGGTGAGAACCACAATCGGGCGGACATGCCCCATGAGGAAAAAGAGGTATTAAAAAGTAACGTTCATCTTAGCTAAAAACCGCATGTCGTGAGGATTGTATAATGTTACTCTTCTTTTTTGTAGGAAACAAAGCTCCCACGAAGATGTGCGGTTTATGATTTGCCAAGGATGCGCTTGTTCTTTAGCGGCTTAGTGCAGCTGGATGCTTCACTTTGATTTATTAATACAATCGTGCGATATCTGAAATTTTAACATACCACGTTTTTTAATTCCTTCACTGGTGTTGCTTATCACAAAAGCATTAAAAGGATTTAGGAATGTAAATTGGATGACACACATTGACAACATTGAGTTAAGTTAAAGCGTAGGCCAACTAGCGGCGTTGAAGTTCACAACTACAAAGCGTGCTCGGTCAAACGTTTCAATCCGGTGCCAATGGGCCGGCGCAACTTTGTTGGGCTCCCGATTAGGTTGAGCCTGACTTAGCTGTGCCGGCCTTAAGCATCAATTTTTTCTACCACAAATTTATTTTACTAATAATCCATTTTGCGGTTCAAGTCCTTTTTGCAAAACTTTTTTTTCCAAAACATTTACTTTCTAACTAACCATCCATTTTGTGCATTTATGCAATTTGCAAAAGCATGTTTACCTATTATTATCATTATTTATCGATTTACTCAAGAATAAATGTTAAAATACTCTAACCTATCTAGAAAAATCTAAAAACTTGCATAGACATATCATTTTGGTGTATAGTCATGAGAAAAAGTTTCAATTGATTCGGACAATGTGGTGGTGCACATCCTCACAAAAGGCATACACGTCTCACTACGACCAATGGAACTATGTGTGAGATGTCGCCACATGTGAGACTTGTATATCACCACTATCGCAAAATCATCCGAGACTTTAATAGGGTGTTCAAGGAGCGAAAATGAGATGTTGTGTGCATCTGTGCAATTTTCGTAGCAAGATTACCTATTATTGTAATTTTTATTGATTTACTATAGAATAAATGCTAAAATACCCTAATATAACTAGAAAAATCTAAAAAACTTGCATACACACACCATTTTGGTGTATAGTCATGACAAAAAAGTTTCGATTGATTCGACAACAAAGTGGTGGTGCACATCCTCACAAAGGCATACATGTCTCACTACGACCAATGGAACTATGTGTGAGATGTCGCCACATGTGAGATATGTATATCACTACTATCTCCTAATCATCCGAGACTTTAATAGGGTGTTCAAGGAGCGAAAATGAGATGTTGTGTGCATCTGTGCAATTTTCAAAGCATGTTTACCTATTATTTAATTTATTTGTCGAATTAATCAAGAATAAATGTTAAAAAATCCCCTAATCTCACTAGAAAACCCTAAAAACTTGCATAGACACACCATTTTGGTGTATAATCATGAGATAAAAGTTTCAATTGATTCGGACAAAGTGGTGGTGCACAGACACACCACATTTCTCACAAAGACATATGTCTCAATATGACTAATGTGACTATGTGTGAGATGTCGCCACATGTGAGATATGCATGTCGCCACCATCTCCAAATCATCGAATCTTTAATACGGTCTTTATGGGCCAAAAAATGATGTAAAAATAATATGGAGAAAAGCAAAATATGATGAAATAACAAAAATATTGTAAAACAAAAAAAAAAAATGGCTATGGGTTTCGAACACGGGAGTCGGAGACCAAGCTCCATGTGGCAAACCATTATACCACTAAAGTCCCTTTGGAATGCATCCATCGACGGGTTCTTTTAACCTGGAAGTGAGGATTGGGAGCCGCCCCATCCTGGACAGAGCCCTGGCCTGCTGGTGCGCGTCGTGGTGACAGAAAGTCCAGCCCGAGCGCTTGGCCCAACACCCCGTCCGCCCAAGCCTGCAGCGGCAGTAACAAACGCACCTAGAGAAGAGGAAACCCTACGATGTTGCTCCTATAAAATGTTCCGTACACTACCATTCCCATGGCGTAACTGATTACTAAAATTTCACCACCACCACGGCGGCGGCGTCACCTAGGGCACAGTGATTCCGGTGATAGAGGTGGCAGCTGAGTCGCAACATGTCGAGCCCCAAGCACGTCCCGGATCAACCCCGAAGCGGCGAATGGAGGGGAAAAGGGAAAGGGGCGGTGTGGATACAAGATCGCCAAAAGAACTCTACCGAGTTGTTCGCGAGGGTTCTATCCTAGCCTGCGGCCACAAACGACTCCCAGAAGGCAATGGAAGCATAGCTACGGTGACTTCTGTTGTAACTAGGATAGAACGCTAGTCAGATTACCTTGTTTAGAGTTCAGGTGTTCGGTTCCTCTACGGACAACCCTCTCTGTATCCGACTAGGATCGTAGCGAGTTCCTTGGACCCTTGGACTATAAAAGGCGGCCAAGAAACACCTCGTAGAGGAGAGCAACGAACATACAGGACACAAGCTTGGCCACGACCAAGCGCTGTAAGCTTCATAGCCGATTTCCGGCTAACCCCATCAATCAAAAACAAAGCTCACGCCGGCCGGACGTAAAGGTCTTTACTCGATCCTTGATTGAGGGCGGAACCAGATATAAAAACCCCGCTCTCCATGTCGGTGCGAACAAACCGCCGGGCTCTCCGGGTTCGTCGAGGCCCGAACAAATGCCGGTTCACCCCGTGGCAGGCTCTCCGGTTGTAAAACATCGTGACGGCCGGCGAAGAAGAAAAAAGGGAAAAGGGCAGCGAGCTCATCATGAAAGAAGAAGGCGGTCCAACAAGCGAAGAGGACCAAAGCGAGATTGGGAAGCGGTGGGATTGGGAGTGACCCCTCACGAGAAGAAGAAGGTAAGAGAAATCCCCTCCCCCCACGATGGTTCCTATTTCTTTCCCAATTCACGACCTCTGATATGGTCAATTCCTGTCGACCATTTTTTTTCTTGCGGGTTTTCGATAGCGATGATGACGAAGAAGCGTTTCACTCCTATCCAAAAGAAGATCGAGATGCAATTAAAAAGCTAAGAAAGAAGTCAAAAGGACATCTTTCGCATGGCGGAGAAGGGACATATGACCATGTTGGGTTCGATAGATATGATGTATTACGACATGTGTATATGATGTAGTACATGAACTCAAAGGAAAACTTGATCAATGAGTTGTGACAATAATATTGGTCTACGTACATCGATCTTGAACATACACACGCGCGGCAGTAACATTAAGGTATGCCGCACCACCCTGCTAGGCGCGTCACGAACGGTCCACCCAGCCTGGCGCGTCTTCAATTCAGGATCGATGTTCATGAACTCAAAGGAAAACTTGATCAATGAGTTGTGACAATTCGTACATAGCCATAACTGGATCAATGATCCTATATTCATAGTCATCGTACATCGATCTCACACTTTGGAGACATTGACGCCGAGCGCTGGCGCGTTGATGCCGCACCTTCGATCTTTGGCGCGTTCGCGACGCCACGGCGCGTTAAGACCGTCCGATGCGTGCCGATCGGGCCGTCGCCGCACCAAGATGGGCGACGCGTCTTGGCGCGCACCATGGTGGGCGGGCGCGTTGAAATCGATACACCAACCAGGGCCGGCCGCACCATGGTGGGCGGCACGTTGAAATCGAATACACCAACCGGGCGGCCGCACCATGGTGGGTGGCGGCGTTAAATCGGATACACCAACCGGGACAGCTGCAGAGCAGCGGCTCGCCATATTTGTTTAGAGCCAGCGTTCAGGCGGTCTAGCGAGAAATAACTTTGTAAACATATCGGCAAGCACAAGGCATCTGGCCCGACTTCAATCTTCAGTCATCATTAACTCCCATTGCAGTAGTTCTAGTTGCCCGGACTTCTATAAACAAGACAGTCTTAGCATAAGTGATCCACTATTACGTAAAAGGGCATTCCGGGATTTCCATTACAATAAAAAGAATACAATCGAATCAAAATAAGGGTTTTGCAAGGCTATGATGCTATAGTTAGCCCAGCCGCTGACTCTGAGCATGTGTTGGTCCTGGTCGGTTCAGTTCATGTCCATCTCCCATTTCTTCGCCTTAGAAAATGGAGGCACCTACTTCTCACCAGCGACCGGTGATCTCAAGGGCTCCATCTTGGTTGTCTTGGCTGGATGCTGTTCCCATGAGGACACTCTTTTCCTTCTCTAAATTCTCCTTTTCCATCTTCAGCTGGCTTCTTGCATTCACACAAATAAACAAATTATCAGCACTCCATTTCTGAACAAAAAACAATAAGAGCTTAATGAAGTATGAATGAATCCAACGGGACATTTAATGTAATTGCATAAAAGGGATATTGGAAAGGCGGTTGTCTTTATACCCATAGGTTTTCTTGTTAATCGAAACATTAATCAAGGTTGTGGTTTTTATGTTCTTGGTTCAGAATTCAAGTACAAGTGTCCAGATTATTGTGTTCGGTCATTATAAAAGTAGGGATGTTAATTAATCAAGTTATTTGGTGCAATCGAGATGAGATTCTCCTTAACCAAGATTTTTGATAAATTTGATGAAATCAAAATTTTTTGATAATCCTATTTGTACATCGACTAATCTACTTTTTTTTGATGCGAGGAAATGTTGGTTGATTAGATGAGATGCTACAAAGTTATTTTGAAAATTTGAGAAATGATGAATCCATGATATACACCTCTTCTAAACTTGGTTGATCTTGAAACCTAATACTAAAAACTGTTTGTTGGTTACGAGTTACGTCTAGTGCCTATCGGTAATAACGGTGTGCACACAAGATAGTGATGATAAAATGAAAGCTTTCTTTCTCGCCACTTTTCTTTTATGTACATATAAAAAGCAGTTTATGTGGAAATGCAACGCTACACAAAGTTTCGGTGTATAGTGTGTCTTTCTCTTGTTTAGTCCATCGATGACAAATCAATTAATTAATTAATCAATGAAGCTACTTTGCGGCTACTGAAACATACAGGATGGCGACTGCAGAGCAAGCTTGCATAATGATTGGAGGAGCGTCTAATGCTATCATGTTCACAAAGATTTACAGGAACATAACCAATTCAGTAAAGGCAATACAGGGGGAGAAAACTAATGGAGCGTTACCTCAGCGGCGGCCCATGGTTCGAGGGATTCAGGCGTTCGCTCGATCAGGTGATGTGCATGTGTGGTTGCTCTCGTGCTCCGGCACAGCTTGCCTTCGTACGGCCTGAGCGGCGGTGGAAGAGCAGCCACGAGCCACGGCTCGGCAAAGGCGGGCACCGTGGAGGTCGCGTTAAGCTCCCGGCGTCGATGCCCGGCGGAACGGCGGCGGCGACCGGCGCTTCCTCCTTCACATCGCCGCCGTCCGACCACGCCCGCGACACCGACGGCGTTCTCCCGGCCGCTCCCGCGCCACCCTCCACCCGACTCTCCGCCGCCGGAACGCCATCGGCGGCCGCGTTCCCGCGCCCGCGGCGGCGCGGCCTCGATGACTAACCTTCGGGCCGGAAGGGATCGAATGGAGTCGGATGGCGGCCCGGCGCGGCAAGCCCGCAATGTCTCCTCCCACCAGCGGCGATGATGACGCGGATCGAATCGGCGGAAGGCGCCCGGCGCGGCAAGCCCCGCAAGTTCATCTCCGATCGGCGGCGCGGCGTTGATGGTGGGCGGCGGCGAACGCGCCGGTCCTAGAGACGAGAATGAACCCTAGAGCGAGATGAGGATGAACTCGAATGATCATATCAAAAAAATTTTGTTCCAACTGTAAATGTACGGTTTTACCCTCGGTCAAAAAATAGAACTACGGAAAAGCAATTAACACGGGATTCAAATACCACAAATTTTTAGGCGTTGGGAGGCGTTTTGTCTCATATGGCCCACATGTCATACACATAGGAAACGCCTCCGGGCGCCTCTCCATTGGCGCCTCCCAACGCCTTTTTTTCATTTGGGCCCATGTCATACACACGCGCCTCCCGGCGCCTCTCATCACCCTGGCATATTACCCGCTACCCATTAAGAACCGAACTACCCGGATCGAACCCGATCTACCCCAACCCTCAATTTCATTTGAGTTCGGCCCAAAAAATTTTGGGTTGGGTAGTAAGTCAACCGAAAAATCCTTGAAGGAGAACTAACTTTTTTAAGGATGAAGGAGAACTAACTTGAAGGAGAATTGAACCTTTTGAATATGTGCTTAGCTGATAGTGGGATGTGCAATACTTTACTACTAGTCTACTAGACTACCATTGGAAAATACTACTACTCATAAATGTTTGTGATGAGATCGATGTGGTTGAAAACTTCACTTTATCAAAAAGTTTATGTTGTTGAAAAATTCTATGATGTTTGACTTTTATGATTCAACACAAATCTATTCATACAATTTTAAAGTTATCGTTTCATATTTACCCGAACTCTCGGGTAACCATTGATCTCAAAAAAGTTCATAAAAATATTTATCAAAAGAGTGATATATTTATACTTTTATGATTCAAGACAAATCTATTCATATAGGTTTCATATTTGCAAACTCAACAACGTAAAAGTTATCGATAATTTATATTTCCAAAACGCAAAACGATCCTAAACGTCAAATTTTTATGTATGGAGGGAGTACTCCCTTTGTTTCAAATTATAAGTTACTTTGAATTTTTTTACTTATCTATTTTGCTATGTATCTATCTAAATGTGTAGCAAAATGGATGAACAAAAAGTTAAAAGTGACTTATAATTTAAAACAGATAGAGGACTAACAGTGACAAACATTTATTTATATAAAAAAAACAGTGACAAGCTTATCTAGTTGGAGTTGGTGGCAGGATAAAAGGTCACGTGCTCATATACCTTGTCTTGTTTGACTTCTTGAATGATAACTAATAGCGCGAAGCCAGATGCAGATGCAACACAAAACCAAAGCGGATTCAGCAAAGCTGCGGTCCATGGCGATCCCAAGATCGACCTCCGCGGGCTGGAGCCCGGCAGTCCAGGGTGGGAGGCCGCCCGTGCCGCGGTGACCGCGTCCATGGTGGCGCACGGCTGCGTCGTGGTCGCGCACGACGCGCTCGGCCCGGCTCCGGCAGGCGCTGTTCTGCCGCGCCATGCCGGAGTTCTTCGCGCTCCCGCTGGAGGCCAAGCAGCGGAATGACTCCCGCTGGGGGCCGTTCAAAGGCTACATCAGTGGCATCCCCGGCATCGCCATGGAGAGCATCCGCGTCGCGGACGCCGCCGACGCCGGCAGCGTCCACGACTTCGCCAACCGTCTCTGGCCACAGCAGGGCAACCAGGAATTCTGGTAAGCCACCAACGATTCCTGCCCATTCCATACCATCCATCTTGCTGTGTTCTGAATTGAAACGCATTTCGTTGTTTCTTTTCACGCCAATTTCACATGGTATCGATCCGCCGGGCTCGCCGTCCAGTGACACGATCGTCTCGTTTGCCAAGAACATATTGGAGCTGGAGCGGATGGTGGAGAAGATGACGCTGGAGGGCCTCGGCGTCCGGGACGAGAAGAGCGTCGGCGACCACCTCGAGTCGCTCACCCACGGCGTGCGGCTGTCGCGCTACGACGCGCCTCTGGACAAGGAGACCGGCGTGTCCATGAAAGAGCACCGCGACGACACCATGGTCACGGGGATCGTGCAGCACGAGGTGGAAGGCCTCGAGCTGCAGGCCAAGGACGGGAGCTGGACCGCCGTCCCTCCCGAGCCGGACACGGTCACCTTCGTTGCTGGCGAGCAGTTCAGGGTACGTACGGATCAATCCACGCTTCTCTTCTTCGTCTCCGAACAGTCAGTCAGGGTCTCCCGTTGATATGCCGCGCAGGTCGTCACGAACGGGCGGGTGCCGGCGTGCCTCCACCGCGTCAGGACGCCGAGCAGCCGCGAGCGTTTCTCGGTGCTGCTCGGGCTCCGGTCCAGGGACAACGCCACGGTGCGCGCGATGGACGAGCTCGTCGTCGACGGTGACCAGCCTCTGCGGTACGAGCCCATGAGGTACGAGGAGTACACCAGCGCGCTAGCTAATCCGGCGACCCGCTGACGGATTGGTGAAAGATGAACCCGTCATGGCGTGATTATCTGGCCACAAAGAAGGATTCAGTACTGTAGGCCTACAGCTACTGAAGAATCCAACCTTCATCCCTTTTCAATAGCCATCGCCTTCGTTTCTTTTCGATCAATAGCCATCACAGTTGTATGGTTGTTAAAATATAATAACGCAAAGAATCATTTGCGACATGTGCGAATAAAATGGCATAAACTTTTTTTCCATCACTCCGAACATGAAGATAGGATGGCAGCAACACAAGCATGCCACCATAACGTTTACATATGTTTGCTGCAGCAATGTTTGATTACAATCATGGGAACCATGCATGTACAGGTAGGGCGACCAACCGTTGCGGGGCGCCCGACGGCGACGACGCTGTCGCCCCGCCCAGCCGCCAGCGCCGCCACGTTGGCCGTGTCCCCCCAAGCCCTAGCACCTGCGTCGCCACCCCTTCCCCTCTCCTGCTCCTCCCAGCCCCCAAGGCTCTCCCTCCCCTCACTCCGTGGGGCCACCTCAACGCGCTGCCCCCTCCACTCCTCCGGCGCCGCCTATGGCGGTGGGGGCCTCCGTCGGGGTTGGGCGTCGCGGATCTGCCCCTAGGCAGTAGGGTAGATGTGACAGGATGGCTTTGGCGGCGGCCCGTCGGGACGGCGCCGCCGACAACAAGGCTTGGCCGGCCGCCGGGTTCGCCCAGCGGTGGCTCCCAGCCGATCCTTGGTCACCTCCCGGCTTAGTCGTCCTATTCGCCGGGCGCCTTCGTCGTCCATGGGTCTTCATCCGGCCTCCTCAGCGGAGCGCTGTCGCGCTCCGTGGGTGGCCCGGTGGTGGAACGGGCGGCGCCTGGGGAGAAGGCAAGGCTTGCTTGTCGTGCCCGCCTTGCCCGTCCAAGGCGCGTCGGCGAGCCCTCATCGGCAGATCCCCGGCCGCCAACCCAGCATCGACGCCGCTCGCCGGTCGCCGGGGTCCCCCGGGACTTCGTCTAGCCTACTCACCTCCGGATGCAGGTGGCCTCGTTGGAGATGTGGCGGCCCGGAGGCCACGATTTGGACTTCGTCCAGTCCCCTGCATCTCGGGGATGGGAGCGCGCCCCATCTCCGGGCTGCAGCCCGCGGTGGAGGGCGTGGTCAGGGCGTCTCCGACGAGGGCGAGGATGAAGGCGGTGCGGGCAATGCAGCTCTTGCTCGGGTGGCCGGCGTCACCAACACTTGCGCCGTGCGCGTGGCTAAGGTGTCGTCGCTTTCTATTTTGTCACAGTAGTCTGCTGGCAGCCCCTCGCCAAGGTCGTCATCCCTGTTCCCTCACGGTGCCCCCTTCCATTCCCGCGCGGTGAGAGGATTCCGGTATTCGGCGCCATGGCTGCGGTGGCCGTCACTTGCACCGACGGCGACGCCGATGGTTTCGGACTATCGTGGGTCATCGACAAAGGTGTCGTCGAGGGTAGCGGCACCCAAGACACGTCGTTCGGTCCGTCGGAGCTTGCGAGACGTTGCTTCAAGCGCCGCGGCGACCACGTCGCCACTCAATGTCGCTTGTCGTCGCTTCCTTCGGTGCAAAGAGGGCAGATACCGGGCGCGGGCTTGCAGCGTCGGCGTCTGGCTTGTGGCCCTCCGTCCTAGGAAGCGGCCGTGTGGGACGCCACCAAGGGCACCACCGAGGACCGCGACGCTTCAGGACATGCCCCGATCTCACCTCGCTTAGAGGGGCTGTTGGACCCCACAGCGTCGCCTCCTCGTGTCCAGCAATCACCGCCTCAGTCGACCGTACAGGTTGCGTCGCTGTGTCCGCTCCTCGCCTGACCTCATAGTGCTCCGCGGCCTGGAGGGCCGAACTCAGGGCCGCGATCCCATGCTCATCGAGGTGGAGCGTCAGGGTGGCCCGGTGGTGTCACAGGCCTCGGAGGATTGGTGGGAAGGTATGGTTGTCATTGAGCTTGCTTTTTCGGCTGGTCCTCCTGGTGTTGCTTCGCTCTTCTTGGCCTCTGGGGGCCTTGAGCTGCCCACACGTCGCCCGGCGCGAAAGGTGGTGGGTCGATCTTGCTGCGAGGCTAGCTCGCAAGCTCCCTTGGTCGGTCATCCCCAGTCCGTAGCGCGGCGGGTGGGCCGTGGAGATGCGCAGCGACACCGTGCAAGCCGTTGGAGGTCAAGACTACTACGAGGCCCTCAGGTTACTAGGATTCATGACGTCGAGACCCCACGTCGCAGTCATCGTCTAGCTGCCAAAGTGCCGTTCCGCAATCCAAATCCGGAGAGGCAGGCGGAGCGCGTCCTCGCCAAGACGTTCTGCTAGCTAGCGGTCTTGCTCTTGCTTTTCGTCGCACAATTAGTTTCCTTCTTAGTACAACCTTCTATGCGCCACCATTCTGGCCGGTGCCATTTGTATGTGTGTCGCCTAATGGACTTCCGGGCAACTCGCTAAGCAATCCCATTAGGATGTAGTTTAAACATTCTCACTTCTTTTAATGCAGTACGTGTCAATGGTACGCTTTCGAAAAAAAAATGTAAACAAAATGTAAACGTATTACAATAATGTGACTCCCAGCAATATTTGACTATCACAGGAACTAGATGAATACTTTGTGCATTGTTGCAAGCCTTTGCCGAGTGCAAAATAGGCTTTGCCATGCTATCTGTAGTGTATATGAGGAATTTCTTATAAATAATTTTGTTGTATATATAGCATTATTATACAGTATCAGCTACTATATATATGGATATATATGAGCTTGGTTCGCATTTTAGAAGAATATTAGATCACATTTCTAGAACAAAAAAGCTAATAGAATATTAGGAAAAAAAAAATCGATGAGCTAATAGAAGAGAAGATCACATTTTAAAAGGGTAGGATACATAAAACAATTAGAAGAATAAGATGGCATGCCTGGAGTTTAGCTCGAGCTATACCAAACAACCACTAAATTCTAGGAAAATACATACCGAGTTGAGAACTTGAACATGGGCGGCAAGGTACACCCACCTAACCAAAGGTCAGTTAAACTTACAAAGTAGTATCTACTAGGAAAGCATGCCGTGCGTTTGCAACGGAAGATGCAACTTGTTATTTAGTTTATCTAGATGATTTGTAGCTTGAAAATTTATCCAATAAACATGTGGTGCTCTAACTTCGTAAATATGAGCATCAAACACGTTGATATTTAACCATTGATCAACTATGCATTTCAATTTATTTTGAGATTAAAATTTGAATGGTGTTTGAGATTGCATCATAGATTTAAATTTGTCTTTGTATTGAACTATATTGCTATCGGTTAATAATATATTTTTTAAAACAACCATATTCATCTGAATTTTCCAAAACAGAGAGTAGGAAAAAAAAAAAAAGAGATAGCATTATACGTCATAGAAATATCTTTGAACTCGTCATGTACGTGCTCCATGTTGATGTGGATTACAACATTGAGGTGATCGAGGACACACTGCCACAAAGGTTCACGCAAGAAGCGATGCCGCTACCTAATGAATAAATAGAATCGGTGAGCTCCGATAGCCGTGTCCTCCTTGGTGGGGATCCCAGTCGTAGATCTCGATGAATCGGATCGGAGCTTGATGACAGGGTCATTCGTGAAGGAAAGCGTCTGAAACTTCTTGGCCTCGCTCTCATCGGCATTATCGCTATAGTGGGCGAGGAGGAGGCTACCGGTTGTGCTTGCAAAATCAAAGACTACAATATATAAGAGGAAAATAGGGGGGAAAGATAGAAACCTAAATTCAAACACATCATGCACATCCCTGACCCAAGCCGCACTGCTCGGAGCATGAATCGTCAATGGCCGTAGCGGCGGCGTGTAGGGCGCGGGAGCGGGGGTGGAGGCTCGGGAGGGTAAACGGAAAACTTCCTCTCTTTATTAGTAGTTATTTCGAGGGAAACACAGGTCGGGTGGTGGCATATAACACCGGCATGTGTTTCATCACTCTTAACCAACGATTGTATTCCCGCCACTTACAACGAATGAATGAACCCCTCTTGTCGCAAAAAAAAAAGGGCAGGAAATGATGAGCGGTGGGTGGGAGTGCATTGGCGTGGACGAAACGGTGCGTCTGGCCCATTCCAGACAAACCGCTCGCCGTCGCGGTGCGCCATCTTGCGCCGGCGCGTCGCGCTTCGCCCTTGTCTCCGGATCGAGCGCGTACCGATCGGCCAGTCAATACACTGCACATCGCCAGAATATTCGCCGCATGACAGGATCTCTTATCCTCACACTGCAAATACTACTGGCCTCTACTTACAGGTACTGCGTACACATTCATATAGGGAGAGGGTACTCTAGCACGAAAGCACTACAACATATTGCTGGTACGTGGTCCAGCTTGCTGTGTGCATGGGCCAAGCCCAGGACGTGCAAACATGTTGGGCTAACACCCGAAGCGGTCGAGACATCTTTTACTGGGCCTGCATAATCCATCTTCGCCCGGTCCCAAATCATGGCCAGCGCCGTCAATGTGAAAAGGCTACGCACGCGATGGTGTGAAAAGGCTATGCGATCTTCCTCTTCTTCTCTACCGGTGGCTATTCGGTATACTATCGTGTACAGGTAGGACTCGGGTGGCAGAAGAAAAAAAAATTGGAAAATAAATTTTCTCTCTTTATTATTAATAATTAGGAAATATGCCCGTGCGTTGCTACGGGTGCCTGGGTTAAATCATTTTGTTTCTTCCTCTGACATTTTCTTTAATGGAAATATGAATTTTATCACCGGGATGACAATATGTTCATGCGTCTCAATCTCAACAGGAGGCACGCATGTTGCACCAAGACATACAATTGGGTGTTTGGTTGATGGTTTTTTTGCAATGATAAGCCATCTTATGTTGTTTGTTGTGAGAGAAAAATATTGTATTATGATGACTGATAAGCACATAGGGCTAATAAGTTGAAGCGTGCATGCCAGTAGTCATGCCAATAGTTAACGTCTCTATGTGTCACAACATGACGTATTATTGTGTGGTCATCTAAAGTAGCTATCTTTGTTTATTTTAACAGGGCCAACCTTATTTTATTGAATTACATGGTCAATAATTAAATATATATGTGCAATTAATCATTAAACTCACAAGAGACTATTATATCCACCTATTGTGAGATTGACAAAATTATATATCCACCTATTGTGAAATTGACAAATATGAAAAATCAAACCATACATCCACACACCGCAGAGCCAAAACAAATATGAACTTGTTAAGCTGATTGCAATGAAGCTTTTGTTGGGAAAAAAACCGATGTGCACACGTCTTGTTCGGTAGCGTTTTGTTGTGAGTCAAAAAGTAGTACGATGGATTCTATTTTTTCTATTTAGTTTTGGAAGAGATGGAACCAACCTGTTTTTCATTTGGTTTGAGGCAACAAAGTGAGATCATGTACGGACAACTGGGACCTATCTGTTAGGTTTTAATTTTATTTTATCTTTCTCTCCTATCCTTATCTTTTCCGCCCCAACAACAACCGCATGTACCGCTCCGCCGCGTGCTTCCCTGAGCACGGCGCGCCCCCCTCCGTCGCACACTTCCCGAGGAAGCGAACACGGCGGACCACCCGTGCATTAGCGGGCCCAGCGCCGCCCGCCGCCGGTGCCTCCTCCCTCTGCGGTGGCAGGGCCGGCCGTAGAGCTCGCGCTGAGGACGCCGCCTGGTGCCTCCTCCGCCGCGACTATGCCCCGGGGCAGATCTCGCCGAAGCGGGCAAGAAGGCGCTAAGGAAGGTTCTCCCTGGTGGCGGGCAACACGGTGCTAGGGGCGTGTTCGTGCTCGCATGGCTTTTGGTTGGGGGAGCACGGCGGCAAGCTCGTGCTTCATCCTCGACTCCAACAATTCCAATGAGTCTGGTTCTTCCTTCTTCCTCAATTGCGGCGAGTCCTCGTTGTCGTTCTTGTCCGCGAGCATGTACTGCTCGTCCCCACCAAAGGGACTTCGGCTCCGCCCGTGTTTTGTTTTAGAATAGGGAAACAAAGGAAGAATAAACCATGAATTCATGTTGGTTTGATTTGAGGAGTCGTGGTCTTATTGAGGTAGCAATAAATTTATTGATTTGACTAGGAAATATGCCCGTGCGTTTGCAACGGGAGAAAAAAAGTATACTATTATGCCTATAAAAATTTAGATTTACAACATATGAAAAAGAATGCTTGAGACTACCATACCATCGAACTGTTTTATTTACATCAATAATATTTGTAGCATATGTCATCAGCAAAGCAAAGGGTTAATGAATGCGTTAGAGAGGTAAGAAAAGAGAATGCTTGTAGCAACAATTATTATTTGATCAGAAAATCCTCCATTATAACTTATGTCGATGTAGTAATGCAAGAATTTAATTCATGCCATACCATCACAATTGCCAATTGGTACATCCCATGACAACAAATTTTTTAAACCTTTGACAATAGTTCAGTTGGGCACTGACAAGCATTTCCACGGAAGATATCATGCATTCTTACGTAAATGCAAAGCTAGCTAGGACACTGCTGGAGCAGAGCAACAACATAAGGCGCAGGCTGCAGTTGGCTTATCCACCTTGCTGTACTGAACTTTTATCTCCATCCATCTCAGCTTCGACTTGTCCTCCATGGATTTTGGCAGTATCAGATGGAAGGCTCTGCTGCTGTAGGTAGCTCTTGCTGTCTTGCATAGCGAGCTCCGGCTGCGACGACGACTCGTGGTGAAGCTGGACGAGGACGATGCCGAGCGGATGGCCGAGGCCCGAGGCAGACAGAGTGGTGACTGTTCTTAACGCCGGACGTTTTTTTAGCTGTTCTCGATCTATAATCTCAAAAAAAAAAAAGATTGTTCTCGATCTCAATCACAGATACCAATGGCTGAGGGCACTCCGCTGCCAAAAGCCCTAGCTAGCTTCACTTTCTCTTCTTCCTCTATCTTTCCCATGTCGCGTAGTTGAGAGAGGAGAGGGACGAGCAGGTGTCGCCAGTGTCGGGACGCGTGGAGCCGAGTCGAAGGGCACCGACGACAAGATTGACCCCCGCCGCCACCAGGCCGCTCCCCGGAGCTGGCGCACAGCGGTGACCGCGCGTGGCGCTCACGCGTCTTTGTCGCAAGCGGTCTCGGATTCACCATCCAGCTCGCCTCGTGAGGCCGCGGAGGAGCCGTACGCGTCGCAGCGAGGAGACATGGAGGGGACGCATCCACGACTCGACGCCACCTCACAGTTGCGGCCCGTGTTCATGACTTCACCATGGCCCTTGCTCCAAGTTCACGATGGTTCGTCGTCGCAGCCCGAGGTCGCTACTTGACACCTCGCCGTCGCTGCCTTTACTCGCAAATCGACGCGTTGTTTCCGCAAGATGATTTGGGTGCACGAGTCGGATTTTATAAGTTGTCTTTCTTCAGAAACCTAGATGTCTTTTTTTGTTCTATATAGAGCTCGTTTTCGATTCGATTTAGATTGAGTTGGATATTTTCCCGATTTCCTCTTTCCTTCTCTTTGTCTAACAATACCATCAGGTGCCCGGTCATTGAAGAGGTCTCGAAGAGGGCTGGTCTCCAACTCTGAAATTTGCTTGCCTCACAAGACCGAGTCCAGATTTGGGGAGCAGAAGTCTCTTGCCGTATCTTGTATCCGAGACCGGCAGACGGCAAAGGAAAAGGCAGACGGAAAAAAAGGGGTCAAGAAATTTTCTCTCTTTATTAGTAAGTATAGACTAGCAAATATGTCCGTGCGTTGCTTGCGGAAGAAGAAAAACTACTCCCCAATCCCAAATTATAAGTCACTTTGACTTTCTAGGTTCATCCATTTAGTTATGTATCTAGATACAATAAGATGTCTAGGTACATAACTAAATAGATGAATCTAGAAAATCAAAATGATTTATAATTTGGAATGGAAAGGAATCAAACATTATCAAAAACAATGGGCTAATAGCCGAATGTTACATATCTACTTTTTTTGTTTTTGTAAAATTTAAAATTGTATCTAATACAATGACAATAGCATCTATAATATAGTACAGGCCAATAATAACCTGACTACGTTTAGCCCCCACGGCCATACCAGTAAAAACATTTTTTTTTATGCAAAACACAAAAATATCAAGTTATTTGATATCCTTTCTACATCCATAAAAATTTAATTCAAAACTCTAATCAAAGTTAGCAAGGAGTCACATACATGGAGAACATTGATGGTAACACGTGAAAGGTTAGCATCATCAGGCTAATCAGATCAGTGCAATAATAATTAAAAATAATAGTTAAATAAAAAAACACAAAAAAGAAATCTTACCGAATGCAGTAACAAAGTTGAAGGCCCACCAAGTCTCCAAGTCCTGGGAATATAGCCCATCCCGGTTGCCGCACGCAACCACGCCCGCTGGGCGTTTAGAACTCACATCCCTCCTCTAACCCTATCCCGATCTGGCAGCAAGACGGCGGGCGCGACCGCGACATGCGGAAGCTGGGGTGGTCTCCGCAGATTTAATTTCTGCCTATCGCCTTGCTTGCTTGATTCGGTATTAGTTGTGCAGGCTTTGATTTGGTCCCAAATTCTCATTGTTTGTTTTGATTTGGTCTTAGTTTGATCTGTGCTTTGTTTTGATATCGATCTGGTGCAGGGTCACTCAATTTGTTTTCATTGCATCTCCCGTTACTAATATGGAGAAGTGCTTCGATGCGTTCATGTCCATCTCCAACTCCCTCGATAAACTATCAATCCTATATTCCGTTTTTGGACTCTACTTTTTCGTATCTATCTCCAACTCTATACTATACGGACACACAAAGCCGTAGGCTGGTTAACATATCCTATATGGACTTGTGCGTACAGGCAGGCAAACATCGGATAGGAATACGGATGGGATACGTGCGTGGGAGAGGGCAGGCGGAAATTTTGGTGGTCAAGAAATTTCCTCTCTTTATTAGTAGGTTATATAGACTAGCAAATATGCCCGTGCGTTGCAACGAGGAGCAAACAACAATAGAAATCATATTTTAATATTTTTAAAGTTATGTATATTAACAAAATCCATGCATCTAGATAAAAGCAAGAAAATAGTTTATTTTATGATGACCATAACATCCATAAATCTCGTATTAATACTTAACATAATGCATGAACGCGCATCCTACCTCAAAGACGATCCTATTCCTATAAGGGTTTGTTGTAGAATAGAATCTATAAAAGCATCAAAACAAGCATCCTGTGTATGTATGATGGCTTTTTACCGGTTATGTACGGAAGGAAGAGGCAGAAGGAAAAAAAAAAAAAGTTGGAAGGAAAAAAGAGTCCCATACAGATATAAAGAAGGGAGGGAAGGAAAGGTGAAATAAAACGGTGGTGAAAAAAAAAGTGGCGAGAAATTTTTAGTGTTTTTAATAGTATGTATAGGTATAGATAACTAAAGAATATGTCCGTGCGTTGCAACGGAAAAGAAAAATACTAAATGCACTTAGAATAACTTGAAAATGTCTCAGATTATAATCGAACTGTTGTCGTATCATATAATATCAATAATATTTGTAACATACGTCATCAGTAAATAATAAATGTGTTAGAGTTGAGAAGAGAATTGAAGGTGGCAACAATTATATTATCTGATTAGAAAATTTTCCATTATAACTTGTGTAACCTTTGACATAGAACATCCATTATGAAAATCTTGAAGATGGATGGAAACTGGGACGACATGTACGTGAGGATCGTCGTCTACAAGAAGCTTTGCTTCTTCTCCATCAGTGACAACGGGTGCAGATGACGATGGGTCTGGCAGGCAACCGAAGCGAGGAAAGCAAAACTGGGCTGTGTTGTTTTGTTGGGCTTCCCGTCACATTCGGCCCATTGCTCGAACGGAGGAGCCTAGCATGTTGACTTGTATGGTGTAGAGTCCCAGACGCCGCCGAGAGGCGCATCGATTCCCCAACCGGGCGTAGATAGGAATTGTATACGGGTAGAAAACGGTGGCAGAAAAGAAAAAAAGGTAAAAAAAGGGGCAGAAAAAAAGGTGAAAAAGAGTGGGATTGTAATTTTCATTAAGAAAATAGATAGTAGATATACGGTTCTTAAAAATAAAGGATAGGAAAAAGTCTACTTTTGAAAACCGGTCCCTCAACTCCAAAACCGGACAAAACGGGTCCCTCAACTTTTGAAACCGTGCGAAAAAGTCCCTCAGTGGGATTTTGCTGTGGTTTCGTTTTTCTTTTTTTATTTATTTATTTTGAATCTTTCAAAAATCATAAGTAAATCAGGTATAGATCCAGATAATGAATATATAATATGATATACTTTTTGTACAAAGTTTTTGCTAGAAGGTTTTGATTTTTTTATTTCAGCTCAAAAAAAATCATAGTAAATTACGAAAAAAATTATAAAATTGAAAAAATAATTTTGATAAAAGCCTAAAGCTAATATATACAAGAAAAGGCCCAGCCCAATAGACATACCGAAATAAAGGATAAGCCCACTAATATATGCAAGAAAAGGCCCAGCCCAATAGACTTCAAGCTCGGCTATATCCTCCTGTTGGTGTCTTCTACTGTTGGAGCGCTGCACGCTTCCTGGCAAAATGATTGTTGCTGTCTTGGGTGTCCTGTTGGTCACCAGCACCACCGCCGCCGCCGCCGCCGTGGCAGCATCCTCCCATGGCGATCCGCACCCGCTCGACCCACTCTCTGCCGCAGAGCTCACGGCCGTCCGCGCAGCCGTGCTCGCCTCTCCGCTGGTCCCCTGCCCGCCCGCTGCACTTCCACTACGTCGGCCTCGACGAGCCCGACAAGGCGGCCGTCCTCTCCTACGCGTCAGCCGCCGGCGCCTCTTCTAATACGGCGGTCCACATCCCGCGGCGCGCGCTCGTCATCGCTCGAGCCGATGGCCAGTCGCACGAGCTCCTCGTCGACGTCACCGACGCCTCGGCGCCGTCCGTCGTCTCGCACGCCGTCCACCGCGGCGCGGGCTTCCCGATGATGACGACGGAGGACCAGGTCGCGGCAATGGCGCTGCTGCCCACGTACCTTCCCTTCGTGGAGTCCGTGCGGCGTCGCGGGCTGAACGTCAGCGACGTCGGCTGCGGGGTGATCTCCAGGGGCTGGTTCGGTGGCGCCGGCGACGGGCAACCAGACTACGGCGGAGCCAGGGTGGCCAAGATGCAGTGCTTCGTCACCGCCGGGTCGGCCAACTTCTACGCGCGGCCGCTGGAGGGCGTGACGCTGGTGGTGGACCTCGACCGGGTGGCCATCGTCGGGTACAGGGACAGGGTGGTGGAGCCGGTGCCCAAGGCCGACGGTACCGACTACCGCGCCGAGAAGCTCGGCCCGCCGTTCACCGGACCGGACACGGCGCCC
The DNA here is from genome assembly GCA_015847255.1 of Hyparrhenia diplandra. Classification (NCBI taxonomy): domain Eukaryota; kingdom Viridiplantae; phylum Streptophyta; class Magnoliopsida; order Poales; family Poaceae; genus Hyparrhenia; species Hyparrhenia diplandra. The sequence goes on along the minus strand of JADLZK010004189.1, from coordinate 85,168 downwards.
GGTGTCGTCGTGCAGCCGGAGGGCAGGGGATTCCAGATTCACGGCAATGTCGTCAGGTAGAGTGTCACATCTACTCTTCTTGATATTTCTAGTGTTGATGAATGGACCACGCACGCGTCCACGCTAGCGTTGCATCATTCAACAATCAACAGTAGAAAAGCTACTTTGCTGAGAGCAACGGGCTTTTAAAATCATTTATAATGATCTATAATTTCAAATGCTCTCTTTGTGTATGTTTGTTTGACTATAGTCTATATATATATATGTCTCGCCGCCATCCGGCCGCTTGCGCGTGAATGCAGATGGGCCAACTGGGAGTTCCACGTAGGCTTCGACATGCGCGCCGGCATGGTCATCTCGCTCGCCTCGATCCAAGACGACGCCGATGCCGCCGGCGGGGCCAGCGGCGGCGGCGGCGGCGGCGGGTGCTATACCGTGGCTTCGTCTCGGAGGTGTTCGTGCCCTACATGGACCCGTCGGAGGAGTGGTATTTCCGCACCTTCATTGACGCCGGCGACTACGGCCTGGGCGTCGAGGCGTCGCCGCTCCTTCGCGGCGCCGACTGTCCCGCGGACGCGGCCTACTTCGACGGCTACTACGCCGACGCCGACGGCGAGCCCGTCGAGGCCAAGGACGTCATGTGCCTGTTCGAGCGGTATGCCGGCGATGTCGCGTGGCGTCACACTGGGTTAAGGCAGCGTGGCGGCAGGGTGACAACTCTGACTTACCAAACCATCTGCTTATAATGGATGTTCACGCGCGGCGGACATTGTTTTATTTACAGAATTTGATGGATTTGTATGTGATGCAGGAGACGGAGGTGAGACCAGATGTGACATTGGTGGCGAGAACGGTGGTCACTGTGGGCAACTACGACTACACTTTGGACTGGGAGTTCAAGACAATGGGCTCCATCAAGTGTGTGGTATATATACATATATGCATCTCTCGTGTTGTCCCTTTGTGTCACGTGCATGGGCGCGATCGAACACATGGCACTCATGTGTGCGTGCATTGCAGGTGTCACTCAGCGGCATCCTCGAGATGAAGGCGACGTCGTATACACATGTTGAACAGATGAAGACGGACGCGCACGGCACGCTGGTGGCGGAGAACACGGTGGGCGTCTACCACGACCACTTCATCACGTACCACCTGGACGTGGACGTGGACGGCACCAACAACTCGTTCGTGAAGAACACCATGGTCCCGGCGCGCAACACCGGCGACCCGGCCACGGGCGGCGCCGCCACGCCGAGGAGGAGCTACTGGACGGTGCGGCGCGAGGTGGCCGAGACCGAGGCAGACGGGCAGGTGAACGTCCACGCCCCGCCTGCCGCCGACCTCCTGCTGGTGAACCCCGGCAAGCGGACCGCTGTCGGCAACGAGGTCGGGTACCGGCTCGTCCCGGCGGGCGCGACGGGCGCGTCGCTGCTGGCGGACGACGACTACCCGCAGCGGCGCGCCAGCTACACGAAGCGGCAGGTGTGGGTGACGCCCTACGACCGGTCGGAGAAGTGGGCGACGGGGCTGTACGCGGAGCAGGGCCATGGGGAGGACAGCTTGGGCGCATGGAGTAAGAGGAATAGGAGCATCAAGGACCGGGACATTGTGGTGTGGTACACTGTAGGATTCCACCACATCCCGTACCAGGAGGACTTCCCGGTGATGCCCACGCTCAGCGGCGCCTTTGAGCTGCGCCCGGCCAACTTCTTCGACAGAAATCCCTTGATTCGGACGAGGCCGCCCGGAAATTACAACTACCCAAACTGCTCCTGTGGCGTCGCGTCCATGTGAACATTGTGAAGTGATTGTTACTGATGTGATGCATATGCTGCCGCACGGCTTACGTACCAGCATCGTGTAGCAGCGTACCGCAGCTATGGATGGAAGAATCCAACATTCATCCCTTCTCAATGGCCATCGCAGTTGTCTGGTTCTTAAACCTGGCTATATTTCAGGTGCCTGAAATATGGCGAGTTTTCAGACGACGTGTACCATCAACCAATCTGCACCTGTTTCCTGACTCTGAGCACTCAACTCAAAGCACGGATGGACACATTGTAAATGTGATATAATACAGTACATAAATAACGTAAAGAATCATTGCAGTATGTGCGAATAAAATGGCATAAATTTTTCCATCACTCGTAACATGACGAAAATCGAAAAGCAGCAACACAAACATGCCACCACAACGTTTACATTGTTGCAGCAATGTTTCATTACAATTATGGGACTCATGTACATCTGTTACAATCATGAGACTCCCATCAATGTTTGATTACAGTAATTAATCAACTAGCTATGGCGTACACTTAGTAAGATCGACAAAAACGTATGTATGAAGTCTTACCCATCCTTACTGGGACAATGTACAGTTACGCATAGATCATCATACACTCTCATAACAAAAATGTGAAGGTGGGGCCGCTTATCAGAAGGTTGGGATTTGCAGTGGAGATGTCAGCAAGAGCAATCTTCTTTGATGACAACAGGAATTTCCAACTCAGAGGATTGATGCAAAGTTTTACTAGAGGAAAGTGCAACCCAAGAACATGAAAACATAAGCCATCAGCGAAGTAAGAAGCTCAAGGGACCATGTAGGCGGGATGATGAAAGCTGGGATCACTGGAACAAGAAAAGAACCTAAGATCCAACCACCCACAAAGACTCCGATCCTGGAAAAATATACAAATTAATTAAAACCTGGGGCATGACTAATAACAACTAAGAAAGATAGTATACAATGGAAATGCTCACTAACCCTGTGGTGGATGCCCTGATAAGATTCTTCATCTTCTCATTGAGGAAATATATGCATGAGACAAGTGATAGTGCAAGCTGCAAAAGCAAACTGTCAATGGCGTACCTCCAAAATTCATTACAGCTCAAAAGATAACCGCATTAAGCTTCATCTTATGATTCTTATCTCATATATGTTTCCAGTTTCATAATTTTAATTCTCAAACCAAAAGGGGAAATATCTCCCAGCTATTGTGAATACAGAATACCAGTGATTTTTGAGAGGTACTAGAAAAAAAGAGGTAGACAATACAAAACCATAACCTTAATGACAATCAAACTTATGACCATACATAAATATAATATACAGTTTTGGCCCTTCAGTGAACGTGTATGATGCAGGAGAGCAACATCTTAAATGTAACAAAAAATAACATTTGAGTAGCTGCAAAATGAATCGTAGCATACCTGAAAAGGCAGGCCCACTCTCAGCAGAAGTTGCAATGCTCCACCCAGCAAAGAATGCAAAAAAAAAGCTAATCTCCTTGAAATGATCTCTAGTGATGGCACCTCAAAGTATCCAAGCAGTGCCTTAAGCCATGATGGGGATTCTTCAACTTGCTTTTTAGTTTGCTTTTTAGATTGATTTTGGATTTCTTACGATTGTGAGTAGCTATTCATTATTATCTTGTCATAAGCACCTTCAATGGCCTCTTCATTTTCTTCATATCCAGCGTATTGTTTCAGAAGAAAATTCCGTGCACTCGGACCTCTTCTTCAGACGCATCATGATCAACACCAAGAAGCTTGTAGGGATCCCATGATTGTTGTCTTGGAAATACTGGAATGTGCTCTGCAGATGCAACATAGATAGGTCAACTCAAGTGCAGATACAGTAGCTAATGCTGGTACTAAAACAACCAACAGCGCGAAAAGTAAAGACAAAGTCTTCCAGCTTTTAAAAAAATGAAATAACAGCCATGATGATGAAGAAATCTTTAGAAATTAACTGTTAGCCACACAAAACTAGTATTAGAGGCATGTATTCAAGGTCCATTGATCACAAGTCAGGCTAAGCTTTCCTAAATGCTAACTCAGTATCTACATTGGTAGACAAGAAGCTTCAATTGCAAGATTTGTCACTTAAAAAATCAAAGTCTAAGAACAGCCAAACAGAACTAAAAATGCTTGTTCCGAATTCTGACTAAGTGAATGGAACTTCTGAAGTTATGATTTCTTTTCCAGATGGTCCAGAAATAGATAGAGGAGCCTGAGCTGTAACACAATTGACTAACCCGGCATCATTGAACTGTGGCCCTAGAAGCAATTGCAGACCAAAAAAGAATGCCAAAATGAAAAGAAAAATAATAGGTATTTCTGTAGAGCCTCATTAAATAAAGACAGGTAAAGTCCCAGTCTCACAATATGGAAAGTAGGTTTTGTACCTAGATTTCATCTCATTTTGATTTTATCAGGACAATGCGTCCAGATGGAAACAGTTCTTATCAGCCAGTAACATTTCCCGGCTTCACACAAAAAAGGGGCTAAGTTAGGCAAATTGGGTTGGGACACAGGTGATTTATGGTTACCCAAGGAGGTAACATTTGTGATGTCACAGGGCAAATTGTGTCTCAACATTTCTGTTATCTCAAAGAACGATATAATTGACCAGAAGAGACTGTGTGCAGACTTTGTGCAGGTTCACAATTGTTCACATCGATTGCCTTAGGGAACCACCAAGCTTCTTTTAGGCTGAAAGAAGCTTATTCAGTAACAGGAGGTTATACATAAATCAAAACCTTCTGCGTCAGTGCCTTCCTTTCCTTTAGGATCATGTTCGATTGTTTTTATTTATTCTGAACTAGATAAACTACTTGTAATGCCTCCCGAACTTAGCTTCCTAGATAAGCAAGGTAGCAGAATAGCTGAAGCCACGACATTAACCGAATCTACGGTTTATCCATCCTTACCGCTACCATAACTGCCGACGCCGACGGAGAGGTTCCCGGAGCAACGGGGCCATGTCAAGGGCGCGCCTCTTCTTCCCGCCAAAGCATCCTCCGACGACCCAGCTCTGCGATATTCACCAAAAGCCACACGAACTAATCAGCATGTGAAGGCACCAACAAAAAAGTGAGTAGGTAACACGTCAAGAGGATGAGGATGGAAATGAGCCGAGCGTACCGGTGGTGGAGGGGCCTCGGCGGGCGATGCAGCGGGCGGACGGTGAAGGCTGCCCGGTTGAAGGCGGCGGCGGCCTGCATCTCCGCCGCCGCGACGACGCGACGTGGCGGGGTGGGGGTGGGGATGGAGGCGGCGAGGCGTGAGACCCCGACGGAGTAATTGGAGATCGGATAGGATGACGGAGAAAGGAGAAAGTTTGCCGGCGGCGTGGTTGGTGGGTTAGGGGCGTGGGTGCGAGCCGTATTTTCAATGGACCGATTAAGGCCCGACCCATGAGAATGAGCCCTGATTCAGCCCACTAATGCAGGACATTTTTTTTTTAGAAACACTAATGCAGGACTTAAATGAATGGCCTACAAAATTTTTTTTTGAATTGTGCTAAAAAAAAAAAAACTTAAATGAATGGCCTACAAATTGAATAATTTGAACGTCTTCTCTTCTCTACCACGCACAACCGGTGCACCCTCTGTATTTTTCGTTTCATTTTATGGGGACCAAAATTTGACAATTAGACATATGAAGTCAAGTCGCCGACACAATTATCTCTCATTTGCTCAGCGCTCTTTAGCTTTTCTAGACACATTGCCTTAACTATACTATACATACTACATGTAGTGTACTAGTACCATTCTAAAAAGGTCAAAATATCTTAGAATTATGAATGGAGGGAGAATTTAAGAATTATACGAGTGGATCGGTCTTCAAAATTAGTCCCATAAAAATATACATTTGCTTTAACTAGTCTATAAACCTATATTAGAACTAAAAGAACTATCCCAAATTATATCGTACGGACCATATGATCCTTAAAATTTTAGTTATTGACCGGAATGGTTGGAGCATTGATTATATATTGTGTGAATTATATGAATTACAATGGCTATGTCTTCCTAAAAAAATCTGCATTTACTTTAACTAGTCTATAAACCTATATATTAGAACTAAAAAGAACTATCCCAAATTATATCGTACAGACCATATGATGCTTAAAATTTTAGTTATTGACCGGAATGGTTGGAGCATTGATCATATATTGTGTGAGTCATATGAATTACAATGGCTGTCTTCCTTGTTGAAGTTCGGTGAAGAGGCTCAGGGCACATCCATGCTTGAGTGCATATTTACTACTACTATAAACTTCACTAAGGTATTTCTTTGCAATCTCTTCGAGTCATGTCATCTAGGGGTCCCACCATTACAAGTCTTAAGCAGCCGAGGCATCAAGGATCCAAGCAAGCAGTAGATTGTGCCACGTCTTTTCACTTCGCATGCCACATTCAATTCCTGTCCTTTGAACTTGCCGCTTATGACATGCGTCAATACTATTCGACAAATAAGTGGCTGAGCCTCGCCATCATAGGTGTGTCCATGCTGACAAGGACCGGGAGTATTGAGTTGGGGGCCGCTCCGGAGAGTGGAGCCGCACCACCACTGGAGTGTGGACCAGAGAGCTGGAGTTTGAGTTAGAGTGGATGCTCCTCTACCGGTTTTATTTGTTGTTATAGGTGAAATCTTATACTCTTATACAACAAAACCATCTCCTAATTCTTATTGATAACATTTTAACCCATTTATTTTCCTCTTTCATACCCGCGGCAACGTGCGGAAATCCACCTTCTAATATAGGAGAAAAGGCCGGTGCCCGATGACATGCATCTTGTGCCAAACAACCGAAGAAGGAGCACTTTGCTTACGTACATGCTAATGATATTTTCATGTGGACCAGAGTTCTCTCTAATTAAGTTGTGTGCTGATTGGCATTAGCTACCCATTAGGTAAGCTAAGCTAACTAAGCGTGCAAGCTGCGAGCATCCAAAAGAGCAGAACGAGTGGAGTGTCGACGAGAGCAAAGTGCAGAGTGGTTGCAACAGTTTGGAAGGTACCACGTCATCTTTCCCACCAAAAAAAAAAAAATCTTCTTTTTCGCTTTCCTCAATGCTGAACACCCGTACCGATTCAGTTCACCGTCATATCGTACCGCCGTGTGGGTCGTTGTTTAGTTGGCGCTACAGGAACCCAAAAAGTCTTCTACGTTACTCGTCACATCAAATCTTTTAACGTATTTTTTGGAGTATTAAATGTAGGTAAATAAAAACTGATTGCGCATTTTGGTTGAAAAGTGCGAGGCGAATGTTTTAAGCCTAGTTAGTCTATGGTTAGACAACAATTACCAAATACAAAACGAAAAGTCTTCTGATGGCCAACCCAAAATATTTCACCAACTAAACACCCGCCCCCATGAACGTACGGGCACCTTTAATTCGTTGGTATTGTTAATAACGAGCTCCCATCGCAGGTTCTATAGAGAGAGAGAAGAAGAGATGATGTACGTTATGGAAGTACACTCTTTCAATAAAAGCGACGCGATATGTAGTCTCTGGCTAGCTTTGGTAGTTTGGTCACGTTTCTCACTTGTTTGTATACGGATGCAAAGGTACGGCGTCCCAACTCCCAACCTTTTCTACACTATCAGAATCAAAGGTTTACCAAGTGCCTAATACACTCGGCAAAGCCTTCACTTTGCACTCGGCAAGTGTCGGAAAACACTCGACAAAGAGAAAAAATATGAAAAAAAACTCAAATATAATAGCAAAAAAAAAAAATGGGGAAGGCCCTATCTAGCCAGCGACCACCCGCCTCCATCCAACTTAGATTTTTTGGGATTTTTCAACGCATGTGTGGCCAACGAGATTCAAACGATCTCTCTCTCACGCATCACTTGCCTTACCATTGCACTATGTTGTTATCCGTGTCTAGATTCCATATTAGTTCCTCGTATATTATACAAAACCAAGTCTAAGTTGCTTGTTTGAGACCCTAAACAAATTCAAATAAAAAGTTATCAAGTACTACCTCGGTTTTCGATTTATAAGTCGTTCGGCAACCGACAACACCAAGCCAAAACGACTTAAAAAAAGAAATGGAGGGAGTACAAAGTTTCATAACTTTTAAAGATCTACAATTTTTATTTAGGAAGTTTTTTCATCCAAGGTCATTTGTAAAATTTAAATTTCAAATTTGAGAGAATCCAACATAGTTTTGCATGATAAAATGATTTCAAATAAAAAGTTTTCACTTACAAAGATTCATAACTTTTCAAGTTCTACACTTTTCATTTATAAAGTTTTTCCATCCAAGGTCGTTTAAAAAATTCAAATTTCAAAATGAAAAGTGTAGATGTTAAAAAGATATGAAACTTTGTAGTTGACAACTTTTTTGTTTGAATTCGTTTAGGGTCTTAAAAACTGATTTGGAAAACTTAAAGACACTCGGCAAAGACTCTCTCTTTGCTGAGTGCTAACTTTTTTTTTTTGACACTCAGCAAAAGCCTTCTTTGCTGAGTGTTTATTTTCGCCGTGTGTTTTTCTTTTGGCACTTTCGGCAACGAGGCCTTTTGTCGAAAGTGCCTAAAAATATACACTCAGCCTCCGTTTCCCGTAGCCCTAGACGGTAGATTACGTAGCGTATGTGATCTACTGCTTCGTTCCGAACACGCAAAGTCAAAAAAAAAAACACACTTGACGTTCAGAAAACTTCTTGTCAGACATTTCATTCTTCAGAACAAATCTTAACCATATGGTTGAAAAAAAGGGCCATGAATCCCGAAGCACAGCGAGTGATTTTTTTTTTCTTTTTGGAAAACAGGCCGGGAGGCCAATACAAAAAGGTTGTATTTTGTAACGTACACTGCCCCTGGCTAAATATCTGAAGCTGCGGTCCTCGCCATTCACACATACATGACGAAACGTGTAAAATATACAAGGCACGGCGGCGCCACGGATGTTCCAAACTCAAACCCAAATTCTTAAGTGATTTGCATATATATCATGTATAGATCAGCTCTAGTTTTGTGTTTGCCTATGCACGTCACACTCACCTAACGCACGGATCATAGCGTGATGCATGCATGCCAAGCAAAAGCGTACTGTATTTAAGGAACCGAAAAACAAAATAATTGTTGAATTGCTCGCGCTCCGTACGGTTCCGTCGTAATAAGAAAAGGAGAGATACGTCACGGTCGGCAGCGAGAAAAAATAATACAGCAGCAGTCAAACTAAGCCAATCCTCGTGACATTCTACTGTAGGTACCATACGTCGTAAACTAAGCTTGCAGATGCAAATAATACTAAATAAACATTTATATGTCAATCGAAAGCTAGCTGATATATAAAACCCAATTGTGTTCTACTTAGTTTTACATCCTTTTAGCTCCACCTTTTTTTTGCAAGAACAGAGCTTACATTAATTCATAATAAGAGTACAATCAGAGGCTGCTACTTCGCTTAGCTAGCCCGGGATACAATCAATCCAAAAAAACAGCGCTCGGTGGCTGATACAACCGCCGCACATAAGTGTGCCCACCGAGTTCGCTTCTCTCGAACCCATTTAAAACTCAGTAAAACTCTTACTTAGCTCTATTATATCGAAACATAACCCATCAATGGTGGATGTACTCGGGTTCGAACTCATCAGGAGGTTGGATAGTACCTGACAATCGACTTCGAGGATAACCCGTTGCATACCGAGCTCCTGTCGCCAGCTCAATTCCTTCTTTTAGCTCCACCATTGAAGGCGGTGTCTCGTATGAGTTTGTTGTCTGTGCTCGCCTCCCGTCTTCTCGACATGGGAAGGGCACAAGCCGTGTAAACATTTTTTTTTTCTTTTAATGAAGTACGAGCAAAGCTTGCTTTCGGGGAAAAAAAGCTAGCTGATAGATAATGGAAATGCTACCTCCATGATCGATGACAATCCCAAAAAAAACGCAAACTGTTTAGTCTTTTGAGCTTGTTTTAAATTATTCTCCATCACATAACACTATTATCAAAATCAATCGGTTTATCCATGAGCCTGAATGCAAGCGAAACAAGAGCACTCGGTCGCTGCTGACCACACAAAGCACAGTAATAAGGAAAGGAGCTTTTGGCAGTGCCACTCGTTCTCTGGCTTCGTGGGCTGCGATTAACCGTCAGTTTCGGTCACCGCGTATATGCTAGAAGATCGAGTTGACTCGACGAGATGTACAACTGAGTGGCCGGCCACCGGTCGATGGATTCATCTCCAGGATCGGAACATATGCACGTGTAGTTAGGAGCGTGTCCTCTCTCCGTCCATCGGCTCATAATAATCTCATTAGTCTCTCCCATGTGATCGTCATGAAGATAATAATGTGGTACGTAATTATTTTACTTTTTCTTCCTATTATTGACGGCTTAACGAGCGCAATTAACCACTTGCATTTTTCCCGTGTACAATACAATACTACAGTCAAAAGAGAACGTATATTCCTTGTGCTTGTACGGATATTTTGAACTCATTTTTTGTGTCTGCTTGATGCGTTAGTTAGCGGATATGATATGACACTACATAAACAAATAAGGTTGTGGCGCACGCACGACCGTTAGGCTAACGCACAACCTCGCGCGGCCTCCTCCCCTTCTTCCGATCTCATCGCCCGCGGTTGTGCTCTACTACGTACTTGTCCTCGCCCGTCACCGCTGCCGACCACCCCACCGCGACGGCCGCTCCCCTTTTGCTAGATCGGAGCTACACCTTGTCCATGGAGCACCACCGCCCCAATGTGGCCCGGCCGCCTCCACAGCAAGGCCCCCTAAACCTCCCTCCAGCCATCCCCACCGTCGGGCTAGCTTTTCTCCCCCTCAAACACCCTCCATTCTAATCCCACTAGAGTTGGGAAAGATTATTAATTATATAGAGAGAAACGAGAGAATATCTCCAAAATCCTAACTCAAAGATGCGGGGAGGAGGAGGACTCGACGCCGGCGCTTGGACATCACCGGGTTTGCAAAAGACACGTTGTCCATGGGCCGAGCCGGATCCGGCCCAAAGCCGCGTCATCCATGGCACATTGGGCGCGGGTCCGAGCATCGGGTGGGCATGGTGGAGCACCGACGTGGCCTGAGTTTGGCAATGGGACAACCGCTTGGGAGGAGGTCACCGGAGTTGGGACACAGGACAGCCACCGAGGAGATCTCTAGAGATGAAAGAGAGGTGAGCATGCACGTGAGGAGTGATTTTTGCACAAGAGAGAGAGAGAGTTCGAGCAAGTTTTATAAAAAGAGCCGACTGCAAGATCACCATGTCATCATGCAAAATGGTGGAGCTGTGGTGGTGGACCCGCCATCCTTTACTGCTGAGCCAACCATGCATGTAGTGGGGTAGCTGTAAAACTATTCATTTCGCCCACTTTGGCTGGCGTTTCATAAACCGTTCGTTTCCCTCTCTCTCCTCCTGCGGGCGTGGCGTTAAACGGCCACGCACACATAAAGTAGTCCTTTCCCAATAAATAATATTAAGAAAATAGAGGATAACAAAAATGATATGTTTGAAACACAAGAAATGGATGGGAGACATGTATAATATAGTCCGATGGATTCATAGTATATGTTTTGTAATGATACATATAAATATACATGTATGCGCGATCTGGGACCTTACGTTACATACAGAGAGGTACGTACAGCTCCATTCGTTCTTTGGTTACGTCGAACGACGCACAAACATGACGAATCACTCGATCGATCAGTTGAGTTGAACATATAAAATCATCACGCCGCAGCTAAAGCAATTAAGCAAGTACTATGTACTAGTAGTTCGTAGCCATGGAGGTCGTCAGAAGGCGAGGAAGAAGCGCTTGTTGGTCCGGGTCCGGGTCCGGCCGGCGCGTCCGATGGCATCGGCGGCGTCGAGGTTCTTGGCGATGAGCTTGCGCGCCTGCCGGCTCCGGATCTCCACCCGCATGCTCTCCGTCTTCTCCACCTTGTTGTACCCCGCCGCTGCCGCCGTCCTCGTCGCGCCGCCCCTCGTCTTGCTCCGCCGCCGGCGACGCCGGCGCGGAGCCTGGACTTGATGCCGTCCACCAGACGCCCAAGCTGACCCATCATCACCATGGACCTCAGCTGGTGGATTGGAGGACACAAGGCGAATTGAAGCTGGAACGCCGGCGGGCCGGCACACGGGAAGGCTAGCTACACTAGGCAGGTAGGAGAGACACGGGCCGGCCGGTGGGCAGGTCTGTTGTTGTAGTCACTCTGTACCGGACTAGCACCGGTGGTGGTTATATTTATGGCGACACGGGACAGGCCAGCCGGCACACTATCAGTTAGAACTCCATCATGGGCCCTATGGGACAGATAGAGAACTCCGCAAATCTCCTCGTTTAATTTAATTATATAATTATATATTGTATAAATAATTAAATAATTTAAAAAAAGTCTCTCTGGAATCCATGCATGTAATGGATGGAGTACTTGGAGCTATCACAACTGAAGGGCCGGCCAAGTGGTTAGTGGTGGCTAGCTTTCTGGTCACAGATGAAAACGACCTGGAAATTTTGAATACAAAAAGGGCTTCATCAAAGCCGGAATGAGTAGATTATACAATACAAAAACAATACAGTGGAGACGGTTCGGTTGACGAAACGAGTTACGCGATCGCGAAAGAGATGCAGCTATTGAAATGATGAAGCCGTTGTTTGCGTTGCGTGAGGAATATGGCCGGTTGCGTTGCGGTCAGACGTGTGCGTCCAACTCCAATCCATTTGTCGTCCTTCGCGGCCGTGCCGTGCAGTTGCCGTCTTCCTCTCTAGAGGACATGGTTTTCCTTGCAGAGGCGAACGATCGCCGGAAATCCGGCCGGGATCTTGCTGACGCTCGTTTCGTTTTCGAATGATCCTTGGAGGATTCCATCTTCGTCCTGTCCTTGTCCTGCCCAGAGCGGCGGCAGCGTATGTACGGTATATTTGGTCCAAATTCAGATGAGTTCAGACGCGAACGTACACAAGACTGATTGCTATGATCACCAACCCCAACCGTACGTATATATAGGAGACGAACACACAAATCCGGTGGTTATGTTGTCTATTTTTCTGGTTTTACAAAACCATATTCTACGGAGTATAATCGTACTACGTTCATTCTTTGATATAAGATGAACTTGCTTGCGATATATATCGTTAGATGCAATCATTAGGCATAACTTGAAATTTTGTGAACGGACTTGTATGAGCCTCAGGCCAACCCGAAGGGACGATGATAGTATAGGGGTCAGGGGTCACTTTGCTCTAGAGCCAGGTCAAACCAAGGGCTGATTCTTTTTTTTTTTCGCGATCGGGCCGTTCACCTGTATTTCATTAAGAGGAGGAAAACCAAATCCAAATACAACAGTCCCCGATACCGAAAGACATCACGGGAGAAAACACCAAAGAAAAACTTTAAAACATAAAAGAAAAAGCAAGAAGAGCGAGGGCGGGGAACCCTCCACCTAACAACCCTAGCAAGCTGCGCCTATATAAAAAAGATAACTCAACACCTAGGTAGCTAGTAGTGGTCGTGGCCGTGAGACGATACAACTCGGCAGCAAAGCATCTGCCGGAAAGACAAAAGACCTCGGTGGCAAAGCATCCACCGTAACCTCCTAGGCGCCAAGCATCCGCCCGAACGCAAACCCCCTTGTGGCAAAGCATCCACGGAACCACCACGGGCGGCAAAGCATCCGCCGGAAAACACAACCTGCGGCGGCAAAGCAACCGCTAGCACTCCGTGACGGCAAAGCATCCGTCAAAGCTAGACGACCACGACCACGGTGGCAAAGCATCCACCGGGCGACCTCGGCGACAAAGCATCCGCCGAAAAGCTCCTCCGAAGTCGCGAAGAGCCAATGCCCTCGGACCACGGGCGAGAGGACTTACGGCGACACACACGGCGAAGCATCCGCCCAATCCAACGACCAACGACCGGCGAGACTACAGCTACAACGAACACCAACTACACATACCTGGCGAGGAGAAAAGCGAAGCTCAAATAGGTGCAACAAGATGATCCGGCGACCAAGTAGGGTGGGGTTGCGGGGGTACCCAAGCGTTGCCTTCAGAGGAGATCGGCGTCCGTGAGCCAACAACGCCGCGAGAGAGCACCAAGGTCTTTCGACCCGATCCGCCTGCGAACCCGCTCCATGAGCGACGCCTCAAGACCGGAGGCGCGGCTGCGCCACCACGTCGTCGCCTGAGCAAAGGGTGAAAAGCACGGAAGGCGAACCGCCACCCCCGGCGAGCACGCCCGCGCCCTACTTCCGTTACCGCTCCGGTGAGGTAGCAGGCGTTTGTAAGTTTGGCGCCGTGGAGCCCTGGACACATGCCGCACCCACCTCGGCCCGCCACCATGGCGGCCCACCACCGAGGCGACGAGACGGAAAAGAATAGTCCGCGGCGCGGTCGCCCGGATGCCGCAATGGGTGGATGAGCGGCAGCGCCCCGAGGGGTATGTGGCGCCGGCGTCACCGTCGTCTGCTGGCCAAGGCGGTGAGCCTTCCCCGTTCCACCACGGCGGCGGCGGGGCGTCGGCGCCCTGGAGGGCGGCGCGCACCACCCCATCGCGGCGGCCGGGGCAAGCCACCCTGGCGGGGGTTGGGGGTGGGGTGTGCTCGGCGCCGGAACCCGAGGCAGGGGGCCCAAGCCCGGCCGCCGACCTGGCCCGGTGCGAAGGGCACCGGGGCACCTAGGCGAGAGGGAGGGGCGCCGGCACGGATCCGGCGCCCGAGGGGCCTAGATCCGTGACCCCACGGACGACGGCCGGCGGCGGGGAAGCCACCGACCGCCATGGCGCCCGCTGGAACCATCAGCGTCGGTGGGAGTGGCGGCGCCGACCGACGGGGTAGCCGGATCCGCCCGGAGGGGAGCAAAGGCGGCACCCACGGCCCGCCCGTCGCCGCCGGAGGTGGGGGAAGACGCCGGGGAAGTTTGCCGGAGGGGGAAGGGGAGGTGTTGGGGGCGGAGGACAAGGGGGGCTCGCGGCGCGCGCCCCTTTGTTGAGGCGGCCCGCCGCTGGCCGCCCGGGCCAAGGGCGAAAGGCGGGACGGGGCAGGCGGAGGGGAGCCGGGCGGAGGAGGGCTGTTGGCCGGCGGCGGGGCCCCCGAAATTCCACGGGAGCTGGCTCTCGGGTACGCTGGTCCGCTCCGAAATGGATCACTTCACCCACGCCGATAGGGCTGATTCTTTCGGCCATTACTATGAATTGTAGGCATAGACATCCGGTGCACGGATTATTGTATTTGGCTACACCACACCGTCGCCTCATGGCACCAAGGCGGCAAGGTCAAAGGGCGTTAACCGTGGTTTTTACTAGTGCAGGGGTTCGTCGATGGCCATGCTCTAGACTCTCCCTCCCTTTTTTGTGGCCAAGCGCCGTGTTCGCCGCCTAACGCGATTCAGCGATGCCAATATGCCATACTGTATGATGATTTGTTGTGAGAGAACAATATTGTACCATGAATGATAAGTTCAAGCGAATAGGCTAACAGGATGATGGAAACACTAACGTCTCATTTGGTATACTCTGCTTTACTCTTGAAAGCGTCTTTTTTTCCAGCTTCATCCAAAGTTTTATCCATTAACCTAAGGGGTAGATGATGCGGTTTTCGAAAACTGTAGTGTCACAAAATTGTGGTTTTATAAGCCAAAGAGACAAAGCCGTGGTTTAGAAAAATAGATCATGAGTGAAAGTTTCTAAAACTCCACAAAAAGACTACAATCTTGATAAAACCAGGGTTTTAGAGACTACAGAATTTGTTGAATCTAAACACCCAACAACTTTTTAAAACAAAAGTATTTTGTAAAACTAGTATATATAGTTCTCTAATGCTTCAAAAATACTTTGCATCTAAACAGGGCCTAAAACTATTTTGATAAATTATTTGGTTGAATAGCTTTGTCAAGGCACGATAAAATATAGCGTAGAATTGCTTCTAAATTTACCACAAAATCTCTATTAGAAGGCTTGAGACTCCTTATTGTCTCACCTTGAAAAGCACATAGCGTGACATCTAAAGAAAAAAAAGGTGGGGTTTCGACATGCTAGGCTTCTTAAATCTTAAGTTGATAGCTTTAATTTCCTTGTAGTCCATTTCAAACATTCTAATCCAACCATCCAAATTGGTGTGTTCATTGCTTACCTTGCCCATCAAAGCCTACAAGCTCTGAACACGATCCTTCGCCAATGTTTGCCTACTGTCATGTCCACATCCACATGTTCTCACTACCAAAGCCATCTATAGCCCTGTCATGACCCAAAAAGTGGCCCACGACGGAGGCCCAACAGGGCACCTCGCACCACGGCCAGGGCATGGCCCGGTCTTGTGTGCGCACGCCTCCTGGCGAGGGCGCCGCCGCCGTCCCCGCCGTGAGCACGCCCACGTCAATTACCCGCCAATTAAGTAAGGAATATTTAAGGAATAAAGATAGGAATAAAATAGGGAATAAATAGATAAACTTGTAAAGAGGAATTCCAATCTATAAAGGAAACCTCTAGTTCTTTCTTAGCATGCAAGTCTCCCTCGGACTATAAATACAAGGGGCATGTAATCGTTTGGATCTTAAGCAGAAAAATTAAAAGGGGTAGCTCCCCAAACAGCTCCTATCTCTCCCTGTCTCTCTCTCTCACGCGCGCGCCTTCCTCCGTAACCGCCGCCACCACCGCCGCCCGCCACGCGCCGCCACCCTCCTCCGCCGCCGACGCACCGCCGCCCATCGCCACCTTCTCCTCCATCGCCTCCTTCCCCGCCCCGACGAGCGGCGATTCCTGTCGGTTCCGGCCCAATCTAAATCTAGCCGGGTTCCGACAAGCCCTTTAGCCACCTCGAGCCCTTCAACTTAGAGAGGTTAGGTAGGCGTGGAAACATTTTCTAGGAAGAGAATTTTAATGTTTGGTAGGTGTCGAAGAAAGGCATGAGCATACATGTAGAGAGGTGGATTTCGAGAGGAGATCTACAACATGTCTATTTATATGGGCTCACATTTTAACACATTTTCTAGATACAAATGTTTTTAAAAAATATTATTTTACCTCCTTGAAATATAGTCAAAATTTAGTTTTCTTCCTTGAACTCCATAACTAGACATCGTAATCAATTAACTTTCAAAATCGTTAAAATGATCTCTCTACCCCTGATTAGAAGTGGTCTATAAGGTGGTTGCATTTTTTTAGTCAAATGAAATTAGGTAAAACATTTGATAAAGTTTTAAAACACAAAAACGTATCTAATGTTCTAAAAGGTTACAAAAAATCTCAGAAATAGACTAGGATACGAGAAACCTAAACAAAATATCTCTAAAAAGTTTTTAAAAAATTAGAGTATGTCTAGGAAAACTATCTAGAAAAATATGGAAATATCCAAAGTATTTCAATCAATTATTAAACATGTCTTGAAATCTCTCCATAACAAAAAGAGATACAACCAACATAATTGCATTTAACATTAACATATGTTGCATTAGTGCGGAAGAATCTAACATTTTTTTGTCACAGAAAAGATTTTAAAATGTGTTTGGACATCAATTAGAATGCTTTTTAGAATTTTTTACGTATATTCCCATATTTCTAGGGATAATATAGTTTTTTTGAGGACTATAAAGATATTTTATAAGCTCTAAATTTTATTTGGATTTCTTTGTCCCATTTTGTCTCTAGAATTTTTCTCAAAATTTTTAGAAGTAGAGAGAATTGTTTCATGGTCCAAAAATCATTATTAAATGTTTATAGGATTTTTTATATAACTAAAATATCAAAATGTACTGTGATTTAAAAAAATTTAAAAGGGTAAGACATATATGGTTTTAAAACTCAAGGAGGAATACTGTTTTTTTTTTTTTGGTGGAGGAATACTGTACTTGATGAAAAAGAGGTGTACAAGTAACGAGCCTATAATTCATCAGGAAGTAACGAGCCTATAATTCAGGAGGCGGGCCGAGGCCCAACAACGCAGCGCCCGGCTCGCAGCAATCGATCCACCAGCCAATTTGATCACCCAACCGGTCTCCTCTCCTCGTGCTCCAACTCGAACCCAAACCAACCAACCACCATCTCCTCGGCTCGGCGGCGCCTCCCCGCGCTCCTCTCCCTACCACCATGGCGGCCATCGCGCCTCCGCCGGACAACCTGGACCCGCCGCCGGCCACTCCCCCAGCCGCCGCTCCTGTTGCCACGCTCACCCCACCTTCCGCCGCCACCTCCACTCCGCCAAACCCCGCGACACCCGGCCCCCGGCGCCTAGCCCAAACCTAACCTGCCCCCGCCCCCGCTTCCATGCCTCCGGCGGCGATCGCGCCGCCTATGCCCCCACCTCCGGTATCCTTCGCCGCCACCTTCCGTCCGCTCGGTGCCCCGGCGCCACCGCCACCGCACCAGGTCCCGCAGTATGGCGCGGTGCCGCCGAACCCGGGCTACCCGATGCAGCAGCCGGGCGTCCCCCTCGTTATGCCGCCGGGAGCCGTGCGGCCGCCGGCCATGTACGGGCCGCCCCAGCCCGAACATACATGCCGCAGCAAGGCGCTGCGGTCCCCATCCCGGTGGGTCCCTGATCTCCAACTACGTTTAACCTCTGCGACACCGCGACTTGGTATTAGTTAGTTAGTTAACGATGACGAATCTATGCCTCGCCCACTGTTTTGTATCCGATGTTATTTCTCAAGTCTGAACCTCCAAGGTGTACCATGAGCTGCGATGTTGAGGATCTCTTTGTGGGTTTCGGGAGAATTGAGAGGATTTGTGCAATGGACGTGGGCAGCGTGTTGGTTAGCGTTTAGAGGTGTGGTGCTAGTGTAAAGAGTTAGAGAAACTGGGATCCGCTCGCTTGATAACGATGACGGATATTTCTCTGCTACAGCGGTGGTCGTGCCAGCCATTACTCCCACAGCGAGAGGTGCCGGCTCATGTTTGATTCTGCAGCTCTAACTGAAGCTCTAGATCATTTGCTCCCTCACTGAGTGTGGTATGCGAATGTTTGAATTTGAACTGGTTTTGTTTACATTGTCTAATTGATTTACATGCTTTAGCTCGTCTCACTGCTTAATTAGGCTCAGTTTCTTTATGTACTTAGATGCTTCAGCTGTGGGTTGTTCCAAAACTTGCTAAGGTATCATGATTTTCTGCCGTTTAATTTTCATATGTCGGCTATATCTTTTTTTGTGGTATCATTATATAATTATTTGTTGATATAAGAAGTGTAGAGTAGTGACATATTTGCTTGAGCTCTTATTTCCTGATTAGTGCATTGCAATGGTGTGAGCTATACCAAGTTTCTCAAATAACCAATACAAGTATATTATCCTGTCCATGTGGTTGAGAGGTAAGGTCAGCTTTGTTTAGCTCCCTTTTCATTTGAGCAAGATATTGCTTCCGTCGATGTTCACACTGATATTCTGAACTGACAAGATATAAACTATCTATTCAGTCGGCTCTTATTTGTTTCTGGCTTTCGGAAGATTCTATATGTGTTTTGCTTAGTCGATATACTTACTAATGTGGTTGCATAGGTGCTGTTTGTCTGTCTCTGCAGGAATGCATCGTTATCCTGCACCGTATCCTATGGTTCGTCCCAGCTTTTGTTCCACGTCCAATGCCAGGTGTTGTCCAAATTCAACGACCACCAATGATTTCTGGGATCCGACCTCCTTTGGTAGCCCCAACTGCCCGCCCACCTGGTCCAGCTGTTACGCTGGCTGATAAACCACCAACCGCAGTTTATGTTGGCAAGATTGCCCCAACAGTAGACAATGATTTCCTTCTTTCACTTCTTCGGGTATGTCTTCTCTCGTATGTTTTTAGATGTGCGTATGGAAAGTTGTTTTTTTCCCCTTTATCAGTACCATTTCTATTTGTAATTTAGTAGGTAACTATTTATTACTGTAGAAAATTCTGTATAATGTTGTACCATGTTCAGCTGTGTGGACCTGTCAAGAGTTGGGCGTGCCCAAGATCCAAGTAATGGAAGACCTAAAGGTTTTGGGTTTTGTGAATTTGAATCTGCTGAAGGCATCCTTCGTGCAACACGGCTTCTCAACAAATTGAGCATTGATGGTCAAGAACTGGTGGTATGTATCATTGCCTCTGTCTTAGTTCTCCACATCATTGGTGAAAAAAAATTAGCATTTAGTTTTTTTTGGAAGAGCTAGCCGTGACATGGGAAATGACAACTGTTTGCAAGTAGTTGTTTAGCTTGCATGTTCAATATCTGTTGATCATGTTGTGGTTTCGTTTGGACTGGTTCAGGGGGCTTCTTTGAGGTACCAATGTTTGGGGTGAAAATAGATCAGATAGGACAGTGCCTTCACCAAATTTGTTTCCAGATTTAAAATCGAATACAATACAGTTTCACATATCATCGGATACCAACACAAATCAAATGTTATACGAATGTTCATCCCTTTAGTACTGTACTTAAGCTTAGAAATTTTCTGTAATATAGTACTATACGAATGCTCATTGAGTTAACCTTTCTTCATCGTGTCAATGCAATGTTAATTATCATATCAGTAGGGTCTTAAACGAATAATAATTCTATATAATGCATCTATTCCATTTTCTGATACCAGATTAATATAAATGAGGCCACCAAGGAGTACCTGAAGAAACATGTTGAGGAAAAAGAAAAGAGCACAAGAGAAGGCAAAAGAAATGGAAAATGCAAGCGGGGATGGAACTACAGCTGTTGCTGAAAATGAAACATCAAAACCTGTCCCTGATGAATCGGATAAGGAGACAGGAGGTGCTGGAGATAAGGAGAGTGAAGAGAACACTAAGAAATTTGGGATTGTTACCGAAGAAGACTCCCAAGCTGATAAAGATGTCGCAGAAAAAATAAGCAATATGATTGAGGAGTGGTTAAAGACTAGGCCGCCACCGCCCCACCTCCACCAGTTCAACCATCTCCTGATAGCTCTGGCATAGATAAGGCAAAAAAATGGTACTGAGTTCTCCTAATTATGGTTTACTTCATTTTGCCGTATAATAGCATTTTCTTTAATATGTTTTATTGCAATTGCAGATTCTGATGATAAGAATGATGCTGACACTGATAAAAAGGCAGTTATTGAAACTGAAAGATCTGAAACTGGCTCTCCTGATAGGAGGAAGGACAGAGAGCATGATAAAGATAAAAGGGACAAAGATCTTGAAAGGCATGACCGTGAACGTGAACGTGAAAGAGCAATGGAGGGATAGAGAGAAGGATCATAAGTATAGAGAAGCTGATAGGCTATACAGGGATCGCCTTAAGGAGTGGGAATCTAGGGAGAGAGAAAGAATATCAGAGATATAGTGAAAAGGAGAAAGAAAGAGATAGAGAACATAACAAGAGAAGGGAGATCCTGAAGCAGGAAGATGATAGCGATGAAGAGGATAATAGGAAAAGGAGGCGAAGGAGTATTAGCTCACTTGAAGATAGGAAAAGGAGGAGGCAACGTGAAAAGGAGGAAGATTTGGCAGATAAAATGAGGGAGGAAGAGGAAATTGCAGAAGCAAGGAGGCGGGCAGTCGAGTTGCAACGGCAAAGCAGATGAAGCAGCTGCAGCAGCGGCTGCAGCCGCTGAAGAGTCTGCTACACTTATGGAGGTTGATGGTGATGACGAAAAAGGAAACAGATGCACAAAACAAGCCGGCTGTTGTGGAATCTGGTAACATCCTGAGCTTTGCGAATGGTGTTGGTGCTGGTAAGTGTGAATGTCTTTTCTGAGTCTTGCCACATTTACATGTTCCAGTTTCATCCTTTTATTTTTCTCATTGGCCAGGTGGACTTAGCAAGGAAAATAATTGTGAGGAAACAAGCATGGCACCTGGTCAAATCGCAGATACCAAGCAAAACAATAATGTCCCAGCAAAGAAACTGGGTTTTGGCTTGATTGGCTTGGGCAAAAGGACATCTGTTCCATCAGTTTTTGCTGAAGAGGATGATGAAAATAATGTTGATAAGAGCATACGACCTCTAGTACCTATCGATTACTCCAATGAAGAATTACAATCTGTACAGCCTAATTCTTCTGCTGGGGCAAATGTAGCAGCAGCTGCTGAGTTTGCGAAACGCATCTCAGTTTCTAACTCAAAGGAAGAGAAGGCTGATGCTGAGAAGGATAGGAGTAGGAGATCCAGTGAAGGTCGCCCCTAGTGATGAGCGAAAGAGAGAAGCTACATGATCGCGAGAAGGATAAGCCCAAGTCAGAGAACAAGAAGGTTCTGGATGCAAAGCAATTAATTGATATGATCCCAAGGACGAAGGAAGAGCTTTTTGCCTATGATATAAACTGGGTGATATATGACAAGGTGAAATCAAATTCATTATCTTGCATTATTGTTAACTTGAAAGCTGAATAGTGCTGTCTTCTTTCTACTTAAACTTTTTTTTATTAAGCCCATGCATTTTTTTGCTTTTAACATGACTTTTTATTGTGTTGATTAAGTAATGACTGCTGCTGTTTTGATAAGTTTCTGGTTTGCATTGGTTTGTAAACCACCCTAAAATACATGCTCATGATCCAGTTGTCTTCATTCTGTCCATGATTCATGACTAATTGATTTAAATATTGGCTGTTAAGTTACCATGGAAGTTGAAACACATGTTTTGTTTCTTGCCCCTTGTATGTGTTATTATCCAATTAATCTTCTTGCACATGTATCTCTTTTGAGTCTATTTGACATTATGATTTTTTATTTTCTTGGTGCAGTATGAGTTGCAAGAGAGAATGAGGCCTTGGATTTCAAAAAAGATTATTGAATTTCTTGGCGAAGAGGAATCAACTTTGGTGGAGTATATTGTTTCTTGCACCAAAGACCACGTTCAGGCAGAAAAGATGCTAGAGCTCCTACAGGCGATTTTGGATGTTGAGGCCGAGATGTTTGTCCTCAAGATGTGGAGGATGCTGATATTTGAGATCAAGAAAGTCGAATCTGGACTATCTGGAAGAGCAAGGTCTTGAAGCTAAGACTGTTTACCTTGTATGTTATATGACCTCTGATTTACATTAATCATCAACTGTGATCACGCTTGTAAGGTCATTCTGTACTACAAGCATCAAAAACCATTTTTAGTGACGCTGAGTTGATGGTTTTGATTCTACTCTTCCCTTGTAGAAATGTATACAGGAGTCAATGAGTTACTGTGCGTATTTTTTTTTGATAGATTGCATAAATGTGTTTGGCGCAGTTGACATGTGTCAAACAGGCTACTTATGCTCAACTTGTTATCTGGTGAACGACTACGAATATCAATATGTAGTTTTTCTTCTCCATTGTAGCGGTATCGTGGCTCTTCGTAGTTGCTGCTGTGCAATACATCTGTAGTTTCTTGCTTCTCTACTCATGACTCATTTTTGTTGCGTTGTCTTTTGCGCTTGTCTGTAGCATGTGTTTCGGTTTGGACACAAAAAGTGATGGGATATTCCATTCCTCACTTGAATCACTCAAATGTTCTAGACATATTATGATGTGTGTCCATCTTAGTATCATTCTATAAAAGAATCAAGACGCAAACACACCTTGAGTCTAGGTGGAACTAATTAGTGACACTTACTAAATAAGTAAATAGTCTAGTAACAACTAGCAACTACAATTTCTTGTTCATATAACACAGGTCTTTATTCATTCCACAATCAATTAATTAGTGAGCTATACTTTAAAAATAATGATGTTTTTTTTTTTTTAATTTTAGATATTGTGTTGACTGTTCGCCTTATTTTAAAAAAAATTGTGTAAATTATAAAATAATTAGTTATTGTTAAATATTACTAATGATAAAAATAAAATAAATAATATTTATTAAAAAATAATAAGGCCGATGATCAAAGATATTTTATAAATTCTAAAACGACACTTTTTTTTTACGCTTTCGTTTAAATATAGAAAAATGTCTTAGTTTTTTTAGTTCATTCACCCATATATCCTTGGGCGATATTATGTCTTAGCTCATGAAGTTTTCTTGTCGGCCCGGCCCATCATTCCCGACCTGGTTCGTCGCGCAAGTTGTCTCGTGTGGTCGTGCCGCCGCCTCTCCTCCCTCTTCTCTCCCTCCGCAGCACCTCGCCGCCGCGCCCGACATTGATAAAGCCCTAAACGGCTAAACCCACATCTCTCCCTTCTCTCCTCCCTCCCTGCTTCCCACCACCCATGGCTCGCTTACCCCCGCCAAGTCCAAATCCTCCAGGAAGCCCAAGCCCACCTCCTCATCCACCATGGACGCCGCGGCGGAGCCGGACGCGATGTCGCCGCGGCGGCCGAAGCGCGAGAACTCGTCTGGCGGCGGCGGCGGCAAGAAGTCCAAGTCGGGCGGCAGCAAGAAGGCCAAGTCGGGCGGGTTCGAGTCGATGGGGCTCTGCGAGGAGGTGTACCGCGGGGTGCGCCACAAGGGGTACCGCGTGCCCACGCCGATCCAGCGCAAGACCATGCCGCTCATCCTCGCGGGCGTCGACGTCGCCGCCATGGCCCGCACGGGCTCCGGGAAGACCGCCGCGTTCCTCGTGCCCATGCTGCAGCGCCTCCGCCGCCGCGACCCCAGCGCCGGCGTCCGCGCGCTCATCCTCCCCCCTACCCGAGACCTCGCGATGCAGACGCTCAAGTTCTGCAACCAGCTCGGCAAGTTCACAGGTGCGTGGGGACACTTTGCGCCCGTAGCCATGCCACAATTTTGATGCACGCTCTCAGCTTTGTTCATGTAGCAATCATGCTGTGAGTTGTGTTGGTTTACCAATTAAAATGAGATGCATAATCCAGCGGCTTATATTGGGCTGCTTTACTTGAGATACAACATCCTAGCATTTTGGGTATATTGTTATGTTTGTGCCCTTGTATGCAATTCTGGGCATCATTTGTTATGTTCTCTGGGCTGTGCCTTCTCAGTTGGAAATATTTCATTAATGTGGAGTAGTGACTTAGTGTCTGTCTGCCCCCCTTGTTTTGTAGACTTAAGAACCAGCATAATTGTTGGTGGAGATAGCATGGAGAGCCAGTTTGAGGACCTGTCAGAGTGTCCTGATATCATAATTGCCACGCCAGGCAGGCTCATGCACCATTTGAATGATGTCAAGGACATGACTCTTCGTTCCGTGGAATATGTTGTGTTTGATGAAGCGGATTCCTTGTTCAGCATGGGTTTCGCCAAACATTTGCATGATATTCTGAAGAAGCTAAGCGACACACGACAAACATTGCTCTTTAGTGCCACTTTACCGAGCGCCCTTGCAGATTTTGCAAAAGCTGGTCTGCGTGATCCGCACATTGTGAGGCTCGACTTGGACAAAAGGATCAGTCCTGATCTCAGGCTCGTCTTCTTCACGCTGCGCCAGGAAGAGAAGCTTGCTGCCTTGCTGTATTTGGTCAGGGACCGCATCAGTTCCGAGGAGCAGACAATAATTTTTGTTTCAACCAAGCATCATGTGGAGTTTTTGAATATTTTGTTCAGAGAAGAGGGTTTAGAACCTTCCCTATCCTATGGTGCTATGGATCAGGAAGCTCGTATGATTCATATTTCAAAATTCAGGGCAAGGAAGACCATGCTGCTTATTGTGACAGATGTTGCTGCGAGGGGCTTGGATATTCCGTTGCTGGATAATGTAGTGAACTGGGACTTCCCTGCAAAGCCTAAGTTATTTGTGCATAGAGTTGGTCGAGTGGCTAGACAAGGTAGAATTGGAACAGCTTATACATTTGTCACTTCAGAGGACATGCCATATTTATTGGACCTACATCTTTTCCTTTCAAGGCCTCTTAGACCTGCTCCAACAGAGGAGGAAATCCTAAAAGACATGGACGGTATGAATATGAAAATCGATGAAGCTATTGCAAATGGGGAATCAGTGTATGGGCGATTTCCCCAACCTGTCCTCGATCTTGCCTCTGATGGATTAAAAGAAGTTATTAGTAGATGCACAGAGTTGATAGCTTTAGAAAAGCCATGTGCTAATGCTTTCCGGTTGTATCTCAAGACTCGTGCTATGCCTTCAAAAGAATCTATCAAAAGGGTAAAAGATTTGCCTCGTGAAGGTCTTCATCCAATTTTCAGGGACGTTCTTCGATCAGATGAGCTTTCAGCTCTTGCATTCTCGGAACGCCTTAAATCATTTCGGTAGTTACTCTAACTCAAAAAACTTATGTTCCTTGTATTTGTACAATGTGTCATGTATTGGAGCTTTACCCTAAATCGGTTTCCAGGCCAAAGCAGACTATTTTAGAGGCTGAAGGTGAAGCTGCTAAAGCACGAAAATTCTAAGGTAACATAAACTATTTTGTTCTGCGTTTCCCAGTATCATATTCTTAGCTTATTCCCCTGCATCTGCAGCAAGCAGGGGGTCAGCACATGGAGCCACTAAATACTTACCTATGTTTAAAAATGATGGTTCTGATTCACAGTATGCCAGAAAAAAAACATTACTGACACTGTTTTCATCTTGGCATGTTTGTAGGGTTCTAACCAATGGCTAGATGTGATGAAGAAGAAACGAGAAGTTCATGAGGGGATTATAAATTTAGTTCACCAAAAGACTACAGAGGATCCAAGGCCAGAGGTAATTTCCACTCTAAATGTTATTCTTGTTTGTTCTATGAACCCTTGCAATTTGTGACAACCAGCTGGATATGCGGTTCTAACAAACCTTATTATCTGTACACCATTTAAGGCATTGGATAGCCTTTGCTCAACTAGATTATCAGAGCTCACAGCAAACATCTTTTAAATGCTAACTTTGACTATTAACAATAATATTCAGATGGTGGAGTTCAATATCTGTAAGCAAACCTTAAAGGTTGTACTTTGGCACGCTTTTTATTATATCATCTAAAAGCTAACGGGATAATCAATTATTCCAGTCAAGGTGTCAGTCTACAGTAAATTAACAGAGAAATAGAAGAATGCATTTCTTCAAAAGCTGGTCAGCCTGCTGTCATTTGAATTAACTCAGGGTGTTTCTTGCACAAAATTTAATTGCTGTCTTTCTTGTTTAAGAAATGAGAAATTCAAATAGGTGGGCCTCTATTAGTTGGGGGCTGTCATTTTTTAGGAAGGGAAGAAACAGCGAAGACAAAGTTGTACTTATTTCTTATGTTATATGTCCTCTTTACCTGGACATGCTGCTCCTGCCATCCTCTCATTCTCAGTGGTATTAACCTCGTAATATTATTTTCCAGCACGTGTTACAGTTTTCTGCATATGTGCTTATCCATAGTTTCTAATACACTTCAACTTCAATGTGTTTGTATAAACAATTGCAGACCCGCCAGCATTATCTGTCCGTGTCAATTTATTTGCATTCTGTTCATGTCTGTAAGATGGTATCTCTAGTTTAGCTATTTGAAGTTAGTCATTGAATTGAATGTTAGTGGACAACAATTTGTCTAATATATGTTAGTGGACAACAATTTGCCACACTACCACCGGATCCATATTTATGGAGCTTGCTAATGGAGTAACGGTTATGAAGAATTAGTGATTATTCAATAAAACATTATAGGAAAACTTTATTGTCAAAGTTCCACTTTGTGCAGACAGACTTTGCTTCTATGGAAATAAACAAAGGGTACTCTTTTGTTTATTTACAAGTGAGGATGGTTCCTTGATTTCAAGACGTCCGATTAATCGCGATTAATCGCCCCGGACGGTCCTATGGTATCCAGGTCTGGTAGTGTCGACCAGTCGATTAATCGTCCGTCCCAGGGCGATTAATCGCGATAATCGCCTGACGGTCCCATGGTTCGTCCAGGCGCCCAAGCGTCTTGAAAACATGATCCTTGATTCTTTGCTTTGCACATTGATTTATGCCTCTTTTATTTTCATGCAGGTTGAAGAGGAGGATGACATTTCAAATTGGGAGAAAAAAAGTCTACAACCTTTTACTTAATTAATTATGTTATGAAAACTAAAACTCTTTTTCTTGCTTTTTATTGTCTACTTTATTCTGAGATCGGGAAGTATTTTTGGAGCTTCTGAATCATTCTCATTACCATTTTCATTATACTCTTTGGTCTTTTTACCCATTCCAGACGTTTGTGGCAAGAAACGGAAGGCACAGAGCTTTAGAGACGAGGACTACTACATAAGTTCAATACCTCAAAACCAAGTATGCCTCAGAAATCCTGCTTAAAGAATTACTTTTATGCAACTTCAATTGCACTAGAAATATGGATCCATTTCTGAACTTATAGTTGCAGTGTCTTCTCTTGGCCTAACATTGAGTTATTGTATTCTGTTTTGCCCTACTTCAGCATTTGGAAGCTGGGTTGTCAGTAAGGGACAATGAAGGATTTGTTGAAAATAGGTATGCGCTATATGATTTCTATTTTGAAGTATTGATTCATTTCCATGATATAGCATATCCACAAAATGCCAATGATGAGCGTTTCTACTAGGGGAAGTAATGTTTGTTTGAAGTACAAGTTGTAGTACACTTTGAAAATGTGATTATGATTCTTTAGTGGATTGGTTTTCTGTTTAAATTCTTCATTGTTATGTGCAATGTGTTCCTCTGGGGACCTGTTTATTGTTGCCTTGCTGTTTTATGCTGCTTATTTTTTAAAACCGTTGTGAAAAGGAAGTTTCACAAGCATTCCTTTTGGCATTCTTATAGAAAATGGTTGAATCCAAGTTTTTGGTGTGTCTACTTTATCTCGCTCTCTCATGGATTGTTTCTTTAGGAGCTGTCATTCTGTTGTGGGATGCAACAGTGTGACTGTGTCTCCTGTTGTAACATGGATGAAATAACTGTTGGCAAGCACAAAATAATTGAAAACAGTTCCACCAAGAAAGATTATCAGTCGACAGCAAGCCTTATTGTTAATTGATCTTCCCATGTCCAGCCTATCATGTGCAGTAAACCTAACGTCTGTAGGATCTGCCATGCTCTTTCTATGTTGTTGATGAAGACAGTACTTAGGATGTCAATATTATTTAGTTTATTCATGAATTCAAGCACGCATTCTCGCCCCCTGTTGCTTAAAAACATGTTACTACTGTCGTGCAGATTGGATGCAGCTGTTCTTGATTTAGTTGATGATGAAGCTTCTGGTATGCAAGCACAGAAAACTCGATATCACTGGATGAAGGTATACTTCCGTAGTGACATTGATATGTTAGACGTATGGCATACTCATTAACATCATTCTACTACTGCAGAACAAATTTGTCAAGTTGAATGCAGGAGATCGTGTCACTGCTACAGGAAAGGTAATCTCCTGCATGCTATGCACTCAATGATGTTTTAAAATAGCATTCAAATTTTACAGTTTCTTGACTTGAATAAATTGACTGGCACAAGCAACGCTTTATTATCATTCATTTTTCCTTTAGTGTGACCCCAGTTTGGTAGATGTTATGTTCTGCCAGTTGAAATTGTGAATATCCTTGACCTTGTGACCAAATGGAAGCATCGGTTGTATTTTAAAAAATACATATTGGGTCTGTTGTGAACTATATGGATTCAAATGTTACGTCACTGAGAAATATAGAATTTCACAAGCCCACTGGAAGTAACATTATTCACTCAATGCTATTTTTGTTTTTCTGGTAACTAGTTTTATGTCTTAAAGGTGGATTAAGACCTCTTCCTAGCTCACCGCTTCATTTTAAATACCAAGACATACTAGTATTAGTACACCGATATGATATGTTCACTTGTTCAGCATATATGTCAGTGAAAGATCAAATAATTTAACTTCACAAGTCTGAAAAATCTTTGCTAACTTCTGTTAGATTAAAACGGAAGGTGGTGCAAAGATAAAGGCATCAGCTACAGGGATATATAAAAGATGGCAGCAGAGGACACATAAATCAATTAATATTGGTGGGAAATCTGGCAACTTTGCAGAAGAGGGCGCACCCAGTTCAGGTAATGCTCTAGGAGTATTTCTGATTTTGTGCTGTAACATTGCCTTTCTGATTTTATTTATTCTCGCAAGTTGAAATTGAATCCAGATACGTTTTTTAATCATAGTACTGCTTTTTACTTCTTATTTTCCACTTTGGCATGAAAGCATATTATCTGTTTACTGAAAATAGAAGACCGTTAGATGTTTCTGAAGGTTTGGTCATCAGTGAATTAATCGTTCCTCTGTGCACTGCTTTGGTTCTCTTTTACAAGTGTGTTAGCATGGTTTGTTTCAGCTGAGTACTTTAATAGCACTGAACTTTGGTATGATGAGATGTATATATAACACTGTGACGGACGCCGTGACCTCTGTGCAGGTGGGTATCAGAGAGGCAACCAGAAGCATTTCACAGGCCGAGGCCGCAGGTTTATACCAAATGCCAACGTGCCCTCTGAGATAAGGAACCCTGAGCAAATGCAGAAGAGCAGGCAGCAGAAGGCAATGGAAATCACGCGGCTGAAGAACAAATCCGCTAAGGACGGCAAATTCCAGAACAAGTTCCAGAAGAACAGGCGGCCCGATGGGAACGGGAAGGGGAGGGGTAGTGGGAAAGGGACCGGGAAAGGGTTCAGCAAAGGGGCTGGTGGCAAAGGAGGGAAAGGTAAGGGCAAGGTGAAAGGCAAGGGCGGGAGGTGATTGAGCGATGATGTTTTGCTGCAGAAGCAGAGATGTTTTGGAAGCAGAATGGTGGTCTAAGATTGATCGAGCGATGATGTTCCAGTTATTACTGCGGCAGACTGCAGACGGCACCTTTGCTGCTTACAGTTTTGTTTATTTGTGGTGGTGGGGGAAATAGGGAAAGACCATAGCATGAGAACTACTATGATTTGTGTGTCTTGATGTGAGTGAGGATCAATGAAGAAACATGGTTCTCCTGGCCAGTACAATTCCTGTGTTGCAAACAGACTGGTGTTTTCCTGTAGCCTATACTGTTGGAGAATACCAGAGCAGAATTTTTGGTGAAACCTTTTTTGCCCTAAAAGAGAACTATCTCCTGAGTCCTGAGTGGGGTGTTGAGCACCGTCGTTGTTGATGAGAGCCTGAGACACATGGCACCAGCTGGTGGAGGTGTGGTGTAGCCAACCAAAAGCGGGAAGCAGGCACTGCGAGTGGTGGGTGACGCCGCACGGCGCAGCTGCCGCGCTGCTTGCCGTCTTTTGGCTTTACTCCGTGGAATGGACGGACGCCGGCTGAACGAAGTGACGATCCATTGCCGCCAAGCCAAGTGAGGCAACTTTCCCTCTTCGCAGAACGCCCTTTGTGTGTTCTTTTGCTAAAAGAAAACAAAGGGCATGGGCGAAAGATGATACTAGTTCTGTCTCATCTTCCTTTCTGGGCCTGCTAGGGAGTGTACAACCATTAGCCTAGCCAGCCTAGCTTCGACTTGCGATGTGGTGCTTGGATTGTAGTCTAGTGTAGTGGGGGGCAGTAGTAGCTACGGCCACGAGCTATGGTTCTAAGGTTATTAGCAAAAGGAACGTGATCGGTGGTCATACATAGTGCGTGCCTTTGGAATCAGGGTCACATCAGCTTAGCAAAAGAAATAGATCAGATAGCATAGTGTGGATACAGCTCCGGCTCCAGCTCCAGGTCAGTGGGGCATGAGTCATGACATACACAAGCCGGCAAACATGCTCTCTCTTTCTAGTCTACAACATTTTAGCAAATTTTGTCGTCTCTTTGTTCAAGGTGATTTGTTCCTGAATGTTTAAGGTAGTTTTCGTTCATAGGATCTTGATCTAACCCACCTAAAAGTAAATCTTTGTTTTAACCTTGTTATCACTTTCAAGTCATTCTCCGTCTCTCCTCAGTCCTCTCCTAACTTCAAATCCTCACTCCTTTTAGTTCCCTAAATGTCGTCCAATCCTCACTTTCAAGCTACCTCTACTTACCGGCAGCCCTCTACATACCATTGTGGCTGGCAGCACCGTACCCTCGCTACAAAAGTCACAAGGTTTACCCCAACCTCAAATTCTATTTCTTTAATATTGCTTGCTAACACTCAAAATAATATAGGAATAGGAAGGGGAAAAAATTCTCATCTAGTATAATTCACTTCTCAAAACCCAATGTTGGTCCACAAGTCCTTTGATTCACGGTAAAGGTAAAAAGAAAAACACTTTTGCACCGAGGGCTTTGCACTTTCCACTAATTAACCAATTCTATATCTGAAAACTTTTCTCTCGGGCAAACTTACATCAAGAAACCAGACTAAAATAAAAATGTGTTTCTGCCTTTCTTCTACCTCTTCTCGTAAGAGTATCTACAAGAGTTTGACAAATTGGTTTATCATCTTCTTTTTTTTTTTTTTTGGTAAAAAAGAAAAAAAAAGTGTCTTCAATAGTTTGGCATATCACTAGGCAGATTTTGGCAACTTGGCTAATAGAGGTCCTGGACTCCCATATTTGCAAGCATCCTCCTCTTGGCATCGCACTCCTCACAGCCCACCCTCCTCCTCCCCGCACGCCGCCGGTTCAATCCCGCACGCATCACTGCTCGTTCCCGCATCAAGACGAGGACCTTGTCGTCTTCCTGTTGGCCGGTGCCAAAAGCATCGATGCACCATCTGTTCCGTAGCTTTTGTTGTCACTGCCTATATACTATGCAAATAAATATAGACATATGGTACATGTGTGTTAGAATTAGTGATCTTTGTGATGAAGATCGATCGAATTGATCCTATCACGATTGAAGGCTGGAAGGACAATTTTCCTTTGCCATCTCTAGTTGTCACGGTGCGGCGCGTAGGGAAACATGTGACCTGGGTACAACCCAACGTAGAAATCACGGCAAAAACAACGGCTGGATCCACCAATTTATGTTTTGGCAAATCAAATTTATCAAAATCTTCGAGATGGCCTATTCTTTTCCTCGTCATTTTATTTTGGGACTTGACAAACAACCATAGTAAACCAATTTTGGCAACCTCTTGGTGATGCTCTAAGGAGCCGAGTAGAGGACAACTCAGGACGTCGCGGTCATGTCGACGCGTCGGGGGCGGCCCTCGGCGAACCGTATCACAACCTCCCTTCGCCTCCTCCACTCTAGCCAGCGACGCAAAAGAATGCACCAGCAGCGGCACCACGGCCGACACGGCCCAGACCCGTTGGTCTTCTTCCTGCACCTCTAGCTTCTCTAAGACCGTCAGACCGAGGTCGCACGATGTCGGATGGCGCGCCGCTGGATGGCCGCGTGTCCTCCCACTCCTCGCGTGTGCGATCTCGTTGTGGAGGCCAATGCACACGAGTTACCCGGGCGTATATTTGCACGCTCGGGAGGGATTTTTACTAAGTTGGGAAAAAAATGGGTAAGGTGGATGTCGAACTGTTAGAGAGGTCTTTTTTTCTCATTTTCCCAAAAAAAAAAAAAAAATTAAGGATGAGGAAGCTGGATGACGCAAAATAGTTGTGCACATTTTGTCAAACTTGCCTTTTGTTCTTCTTTGTCAAATAAAAACAGCGGCAGAACACTTCTGCCGTCTATTCTAAAAAATCATTTTGTCGAATTCGAAAACAAAACGTTATGGTTTCATCCAAGTAGTGCAATGATACTACTTATTTTGCCATCACGAAAAGAAAATAGTCAGCTGATCCCTCTTATTTTGCCATCCAAGTAGTGCAATGATACTGAAACGCCCATGATATTTGACATCTGAGTAGCCGAAATCAATCATATATGGTTTCATGGCAGGCCGCTCGGTTCCATAATCCATTTCGACCCTAAGCACGTACGTAACGAGTGACCTGTTGGTGACGCCGGGAATCTTAGGCGTGTAACATGACGCGGCCACCGTAGAAATTCGCGCTCCAGCACCGTCACTGGCATGGCTCTACACATTTTTATTTTTTATATATATGAAAAAAAGTTGGTAGCTGATGGAATATTAATTAGGTTTGTGTATGTCGAGCCTTGAAATGGATAAACTGCAGCGCTTCTTACTTGTCTTTTCGAGGCTGTAAAACTGTCACTCTCCTGCCGAAGCCGCCGCTTTGTATTGAGCGACAACGACATGGACCGAGTGTTGGGTTGGCCGTGAAAACTCGCATTTTGTGTCGCAATTAGGAATCTATGGAACGCATATACTCTCTAGATTCTTTTTCACAGCCAAGCCATCGTGTTAAAGCTGTGTTTAGATCGAGCTAATAACCGCGTGTGGGTTGTTGTCGGGTGGGCCTCGGCAAACCACGTGTTGCCGTCCCCCTCGTTTATCAGTATTTCAAAAAAATTCTCTCAATGTGAAATACGCGCCGATGCCCGCTTTGGGTGGGCGTGATCTCGAAAAAAAGAATGAGCCAGCGTCTGCGTCGCCCCGTCTGCGCTGCTCGCCCTTCGGCTGCGTCGCCCCCTGCGCCTGGGGTTCGTCCCTGGGAGGCGGCGTTGCACATTGTGGGCCCAAAGGACTTAGGCCTAGGAGCTACTTGGGGTCCCTCGGGAGGGTCCCTCCCCAACACTTTAATTATTTGATTCTTGCACACTTTCTTCTGTTCTTTCTTAACCATGGATCGTTTGGTGCTGGTATATCTGCAAATCATAAGATAAAAATGGAAGGGTGTCTTGCCCATCTAATCTAAAATCCCAAATGGACGAGATAAGGATGATTTCAGGCACACGGTTGTCCGTTGTCTCATCAACCGGCCGTTTTCCATGGACGAAAAACTCTTGATAAAGAAAAAGAAAAGAGAAAGAAAAAAAGCACAGCCTTCAAAGTCAGAGGACAGGAACAGAGACGTTGTCCTACACTACACGACATGCCCATGCTCTCACAAACCATTTCCACTCTGCAACGTGGCACAGAACATTTTCTAAGATAAAATAAACAAAGCATTATCCATAATTGGTAAGCACTTATGTTTCCATTTTCGAGCTGCAAGTTGATTTTTTTGTTTTTTGTCCATTTTTGTCAATGCTGAACATGATGATGGTCCACTGAGTATTGCATTACATTGCATTGTTATGACCATGTAAGTTGAATCATGTAACCAAACTAATTGCTTTAAAAACCAAACTGAACAACCACTAGAAAATATGCTGAGAAGATATTTTTATGCAATCCTGTTTTGTTTTTTGTCCAGTGGCAATGCGCCATTTGCTGAGAAGAGACAGGCAACTGAACAACCACTAGAAAATATGCTGCAGATCGATCCAGATAGCTTTAAAAACCAAACTAATTGTCACCTCAACAGATGAAGAATACTATCTTTTTCCATGTCTGCTCTGCATATCATGCACCTTGACAAAGATGTCAGATCTGTGCCAGATATGGCAAGTACATTATCAACTACTAGGAGTAGAGCTACAGCACATACTCCTACCCAGGCCAGATGATGAAAATTCAGCAGAGGCCAAAGCTGAAATGCCAAGAAGGGAAAGCCAGGTGCTCAATCAATCCTCTTCACCAAGGAGCAAAAGGGGACAGCAAGATAAGGTAGAAAGAAGGGTTTTAGTACTAGTAAATGGAATCAGATGTGACTTGTTATGTGGCATCACTGGTACATCAATCTGGAAAGAACAGGTGGTAGGTTTGGGACTTGACACTTGGGTAAGTTTTGTCCCATTAATCTGAAGAATCTGGGATAAGATATGTATCTAGAAGTATATTAAAAGAATGTGTGCCCTAATCCTGATCAGGAGGAGCAGTGGTAGTACTGTTCCTCATGTCAGCAAAAGCATCGCATCTCATAGAGAAGTAAAGGGCATTTATCTTGCAGGAGATATTAGCAGGATTAAAGTTTTGCTTTGTGCACATATTTAATTCAGGTCATTGTAGCTACTTTGTGCATCATCTTTTATATAATTTTTTGAGTCAAGATATCTCTTGAAGACATCTTTGTCAAATTTGATATGGCTGAAGAGAACACTGCAATTAAATAAAACTTACAGCAACGAGGATACGGGATTTTTAAGAGTCCATACCTACTTGATTGAATATTAGGAAAAATGTAGCAACTAGCAAGCATTTCACTGGGTTTTATGTTGGATGACTCGAACCGAATAATAAGTAGCTAGAATCACAAGCTTTTTATTTCATACAAACAGCTCCCGCCGGCCGTTTTTTATATAAAAAACTAGCAAATGACAACTCTTGGTTCCTAAAGCACTTTGACTTCAAGTTGCAACATCTGAAGGAAGGAACTCTCATGAAACTGAAAGGATCTCTCCTTTCGGTTGCAAGTTGCAACCTCTAGATTCATGTATGATTCCTCATCGATTCCAGTGTCCTTGTTCGTCTTATTGGCCAGCATCCAGTACTACTAGGAGAGAATTAAATCAAACCTGACTTTTGTTAACTTCTGCATAACAAAGAAAAGGAACTGCAACGAATTTCAAAGAGCATGAAAAACAGTAGTAAGCCAACATGAAATGGTTCAGATTTCTGACAAATATACATCGTCTACATACGTAGTCATGGAGTAGTACCTGCGAGGCAGAATGAATTTGGAGGAGAGGAGAGAACCTATGCACGCTTCCCCTGGTGTGGTGGACAGTACAGGACAGGGCACACTTGCAGGGTTCAGATCCACTTGCCAGGAACTATTCCAGGATCAGGATCTATCCATGTTCTAGCATTTTCTCATTGCGGCAGCAGCATGCTAGTGACTCTGCCAATCATGACGTGGACGATTCCAACTCCTACATAATCCAGGATTCAGTGTTAGTTTACCACGTACTGTTATGTGAACAAATCGATGATTTACTCCCCACATGAAGAGCAGGCATCGCAATCTATCACTCTAGCTCTAGTAGTTAATATAAATTTCAACCACGTGAGAAGAGAAATTAATCATTCCATCCTGAGCCGATGGGGAGCCGCCAAAAGGAGATTAGATGCATGCAGCTTGGCCGACAGAGAGAAGCTCCAAAAGTCAGAATGGTGGCGCACCGCGGTTAAAAGCTGCTTGGCTTGTGCTGGCTTCTGAAAACGACCTATCTAAATTCACGAGTGAGAGCTTGTGCGTGAGAAAGTCCACTCTGTTTAAAGTTCATACACGACTTGTATCAAGTCCTGTGGCGAGTTGTCGAGGAGGTGGCACAAGTAAAAACACTAACACAAGACACCGACTTTAATAGTGGAGCAAAACGAGTGTAAACTAAGAAAAAACACAATTGTGCGACAGAGAAAGGGGAATCCGCTCAGGGAGCGCACTAGAGGCGCTCGACCGTCCTCGCCCAGCGACGGAAAAGTCCCCTTTGTTATGCTAAGAAACATAATTTTGAGTTGACATTATGGACATTGATGATCCGAGGCGGCCAAAACATCATACCAAAAATCCAACGGCAGTAGCCTGTGCAGCAAAAAAAAAAACTCTATTTCTGCTTAATGAAACACGTGCCGATATTGCCAAACCCTTTGACCAATATATGGTGCACTGCCGGTAACATATATAATTCAATTCCGTCCTACGGGCGGGATGCAATTCCTGAACTGAACTTGCCACCCATTCATGCATTCAAGCACGTCATGTACTAGGACGGTATGGTACACCATCTGATCTACCATAGTCGCCGGCCTTTTTTCTCGCAGCATCAGGTGATAGCAGGGGAAGAATATATACGTGAGAGAGAGACAGAGAGGGAGAGACGTACAAGGTGCTGCAGGTCTGCGCGTGCCGAATGACGCCACAGCGCGTGCCGAATGACGCCACAGCTCCTGGCCGTTTCCGAGCTGGTAGTTGAGGCTGCTCCTAGAGCGAAGCAGGAGCCGGGAGCTCCTCCCTCTACTCCATGTACGCGTTCGTTGGATCGGCCGGGCTGCCAACACACAAGACAGCGACTAGTTTTTCGTCTTTTTTTTTTTTTTCGTTTACAAGCATGGATTTTACAAACAAGGGGCACGCGAACGAAATGAAGTGGATTAGGAAATGTGAGGCGCGTGTTTCTGGACACGTCGTTCGTTCCAATGGTGGGGTGGGGCCTGGACAGATGCAGAGAATCACGCCCATCGCACGTCATCCGAGTGACAGGACAAGCCAATATGATGCTGTGTGCGATGCTATGTGATTAGTTAGCGTGCCACATATTTTTTTTTTTAACTTTCAGACACCTTATTTGACTAGTTATTTTATTTAGTTTTTATGCGAAGTATAAAGTAAATAAATATTATCTGATTATCTCTAATGATAAATAAAATAAATTATAACAAAATAGTCAATGTTTACATAAAAAATAAAAAAAAAAAGTCAAACAGTCAAACAAGATATTCGAAAGTCAAAAACGTTATTTATTATGGGACCGAGGGAGATAGCATACTAGTGATATCAAGTTATATAAAATTATAATTCATTATTTTCGCTTTCATCCCTTATCTCCCCTCTTCCGCATTAGCTTATTAACATTTTATGCACAAATCACGTGGGTGCTTTTTTTTTAGAATTACACAATACAACGCAGACACTCAACAACACGCACGCACACTCATCCCTATGAATATAAGTACGCAAACCTTACCCCCTAAGCACCTCCGGGCGACCGGAAGACCCGACGATCCGGAGATTCGTGAAGTCATCATTGGCGTCTCGTCGTCGACGGGACGCCGCTACCACCGAATGCATAATGCCGGTAAATCCCGGGAAAATCACGGAAAAGGTGCGAAGCACCCGTGATTTGAACTCTAGTGGGTAGCGCCCCACCGAACCGCCCTACGCCAATTCGATCGGTGGGTGCCTTGACCTTAATAGTCACATGTTCTAGCTCAAATCCTTCCACAATTTAATACAAAATAAAAGGTTGTTCCATGCCTATGTTAATATATCTTTCCCCTTAATTGTTACTTGATATAAATTTATTTTGACAAAGCACCACATGAAGATTATTGACACAGAAGATTTAACTTTTGTCTTCCCTTGGAGATTGACTTAATAGGACCCGACAAAAACCTAGATACCATCTAGTTTTTGACAATGCTCAAGTTAAATCTTCTGTGTCAATAATCTTTGTATCAAATTTCCTCATTTCGTCTTGTTTGGCTGATAGTTTCCACGGTTGATAAGCTTGTTGTTGGTTTCCGCAGATGATAAGTCTGGGTGACGTTGTTTTTTTATGAGATAAAAATAACTTTCCATGGCTAATAAGCCACCGATGATGTTTTGTTGTAGCTAATAAGTAGTTCAAGCCAACAGGACGAATCGTAAAACAGATAGTTACATTCGTCGTTATAAAAAGGTACCATAAGATTGAACATTTGAGTAAAACATAAGAAAAATATTGGATTTTGATGAGAGAATGTGACAAGAAAGGAACTTCTCATGATATTTCCTCCAAAGTTGCTGACATAGAGCACACGGATCAGGGAGGAAATGGAC
The DNA here is from genome assembly GCA_015847255.1 of Hyparrhenia diplandra. Lineage (NCBI taxonomy): Eukaryota > Viridiplantae > Streptophyta > Magnoliopsida > Poales > Poaceae > Hyparrhenia > Hyparrhenia diplandra. The sequence continues at coordinate 46,251 of JADLZK010004189.1, read as the reverse complement.
AATAATGATTTATATACGTAGACAATTCATGCACAGTTGTAATTTTTCCATGTTTCCCAATTTAGTTACCAAGTGCAACACTGTGCTAAGTAAAAAGCAGAAAAAAAATATCCACACTGCATTTGCATCAGGTTTTAGCTACTGAAAAACATTGTAGCCTGAGCTGAAAACGCATGACCCCAGCTTTATGGTATACAATAATTTTGAGATAAGTTAGTTTTATAAAAAAACAGATAAGTCATAAAGCAATTACCTCACTTTTTATTCTGATAAAATTTTTTTTTTTTTTCCCTTTTTATTTGTATCCCTCCCCGAATATCGGTCTCAAGACATTTTAATGACACTAATGGAAATCGTTTTCACTAATTTATTAAATGAAAGGTCCTCAATAAAAATATAAATTTTCAGAAAAAGAGCAACAACTTAATCTGAGTGCAAAAATAAAATGCTTCAAATAATAAAACTGGAATTTCCCACCTAAAGTTTTACGGGTTTTATCTACATCAAGAATTAAGTTTTTGTGCATCATAGGATGACACACACATGTTCGCTTGAACTTATCAGCCGGGTTTATCAACTTTGGTGCAGTGTTTTTTTTTTTCTCACGACCAAACAACATCAGTCGGTTTATCATTCTTTCTCCCCAAACAATTTTTTGCCTGAATTGAAAGACTGGTAGACTTGCCAGCACGCAAATTGATGAACAGGTGTCCAGAGAGAATGCTTTTCCAAGCTAGAAAAGTTGTGTGTGAGTAGTGTGTTCGTGTGTGCTCGGTAGACGCGTTCCGAGAAATCTCGGGCAGTCTCATCTGTACTTGAGCGTGCGGTCACTATAGGTGTCCAATACGAGTCTTACATGATATGCCAGTGCTCCTGGCGGTGTTCAAAAAAAAAAAAAAAAAAAAAAAAGTCAGCATCTATATAATTAACAAAAGTGCCTTACCTTAAACCTCGCTTACGTGTCCGTGATCCGCCATCAGAGGCAACTTAGATCCCAAAACTGCATCATGTTCTCCATTTTTTAAATAAAAAAAAAATGGCCCCTAATCCCCCAATCAGGAGGCAATCACTTGTCCTACCAGTGAGGGCATTTTCGTCAATACCACCACACCTGGCCGGGCCCACCTTGCACCCCTCCTCCATCTTCTTCTTCTTCTCTTCCTATAAATCCCCGTCATCTCTAACCCTCTCAACTTTAGCCACAAAATTCATCCAAAAATTCCCAATTTTTTTTTTAAAAAAAACACTTGTAGCGGCATCTCTCATCCACCACCGGAGCTCCCATCATCGGCCATCTATCCGTGTCAACCCCCTCCTCAGAAATTTTATTTGCAGTTCGGTCCCTGGCCGGTCCGGCCGGCCACCGGAAGGGGGAGCTCGCCGGAGGAAGCCCACCGTATCCTTGCCCTGCGGCGGGTTCATGGGGTTCTCGCTGTACCCCATGAAGACGTCCACGCGGTTGCTCTGGAGCACCAGCTTCTTCCGCCATAAGCTCAGCTCCTCCTCCTGCTTCCTCTGAGCCCGCCTCGATCGCATCGTCGTTGTCGGCGTCGGCGGCGGCGGCGGTTCGCTGCTGCTGCGCGCGCGGTCCTAACATCCGTTCAAGCTTGTTTGTGTGTCTGTGTTTGTGTTCGTGTTCGTGTGTGCGCGTACGGGTTTCAAGATTGGGTTTTGTTGCGTTCTTGGGGAGAGGAAGGGATTAGGACGCGGGCAAAGAATCGGCATAGCATAGCATGGATCCGAGCGCGGTCAGTTTCGACTCCGGCGGCGCGCGGCGGGGGGCGGCGGTGGCGGCGGCGTGCAGATGCTGCTCTTTGGCGGCGGAGGCAGCGCCAGCAGCAACGGCTTCTTCCGAGGTGCGTCATCCGTGGACCGTGGGCCGGTCAGATCTGGATGCGTCTCGTGGTTCTTAGTTGAGACCCTGATTGCTCACCGGCGGTGCCACCATGGTTTTGGCGCAGGTGTTCCGATGGCGGTCCTGGGCATGGACGACGCGACGCGCGCGGGCAAGCGGCCCTTCTTCACCACACACGAGGAGCTCCTGGAGGAGGAGTACTACGACGAGCAGGCGCCCGAGAAGAAGCGGCGTCTGACGGCGGAGCAGGTGCAGCTGCTGGAGCGGAGCTTCGAGGAGGAGAACAAGCTGGAGCCCGAGCGCAAGACCGAGCTGGCTCGCCGCCTCGGGATGGCGCCCCCCGCCAGGTGGCCGTCTGGTTCCAGAACCGCCGCGCGCGCTGGAAGACCAAGCAGCTCGAGACCGATTATGACCGCCTCAAGGCTGCCTACGACGCGCTCGCCGCCGACCACCAGGGCCTCCTGGCCGACAACGATAGCCTCCGGGCACAGGTATCACCTCGCCTGTGTACTGTCTCCACGGTTAATCCATTTTTACTAGTACTTGATTCCATTTCCATTCATCGGTTACCACCACACGCGTTGTTTTGTTCAGGCATCTTTGCTTCCCAGTCAGTTAGTTAGCTTGGTCGCCGCACTGCTGCCCAGGCACATCCAATCGAATAAATACGAAATGCCATCCGGATCCTTCAACTTGTTCCTATTGCCAACGTAATGATTTAGCTACATTTTTTTCAAACAGTCCTTAAGCTTCATGTTAACTTAAAATTGGTATTGGTTTCAGCGGGTATCTTTTCCACTTTATGTTTGTTTTGTTTCTTTGCCTCTCTTCTCTCTGTTGAATAAAGATCATGGTCTGTAGTTCCATGCCATGGTGCGATTAAAAGATTGCAAGTGCTTGCAGAGCTAAGATTGAGGAATAGCAAATATGAGTTCATGATCATTTTGTTTGGATGTTTTGAAATCCCAGCATGTATATCAAAGTAGTGTCATCGATGCTATCAACATTACTGAAACATGGGCTTTAAGATGAGCATGCTTAGATAGTATATTAACTTTCGACGATACGCCCAAAATAATAATAATAAAAAACTTACAGTATCCGGTAGTGTTGCTATTGGTAGTAGGTTCTTTACAAAGTTTGAATTTAATTCTTACGAGACAGAAATAGTCAACTCGCCTTTTTGATGCTTATGTATGCTGTTCCCATCCACGACATTTATGTCGAGCAATTGTCAATGGGCAACCGCAGCCCCTTTGTAATGAAGGTCGCTAAGATTATAAGGAGTTTTGAGGGTTTAGCTAGAAAAACGTAGGTCTTGGAATTCAAATTTTCTGAAGCCCAAGGGCCTCTGCGCCAAAAAGCTGTCTTCTCACGACAGCCTACTGTTTGTTAAATTAAATAAGTTAGTACCACTTTTGTCACCTTCAATTTGGCCATAGGTTGTCATCAGCGACGACACACTACTGGACGTATTTTAGCTATTATCCAATTTAACTCTGCGGCGCTTAGGAATCTTGGGTACCTATCGGGCGCCTCCCAAGTCTAAATCCAATAAATCACGCTAACCTATGTGATGCGAAAGAGCTAATTGCTCTAATCTATGCTTCACACCTTTTGAAAAACATATTGTAAAGTATTGTTACTTTATTTGTCAACTGCTGTAAACAGATTACCAAATACGCAAACATGCCATGTGCAACTGTAGTGGTTCTTTGTAATTAGATCAAATAATAATCGTTTAGTTTAGACTTGAGTGACTTCTTACGGAGGTGTATGTGCAAATATTAAAGCTTATTTCTTTAATAGGTCTAAATGTTTGAGAATGAACTGGATTTAATTTAAATCTGAAAGTAATGCTAGATTTTAGGGAAGATGTGCTCTAGTATATGTCTCAATAATTTCAAAATACGAAGAAAGACAAACACCTAATATAATATTGCAATCATTGCTCTATTCACTGAGTATTTGTTTTCTCCTTACCTTACGAATGAGACTGGTCAGATGTTAAAAATATTCAATTTAATAAATATGCCTACCACAATATCTGTTATTTCTTTTAGAGCCTCTGAAAATATTGCAACTTGTATTTCACAGAATTCACAACACATGCCATCTTCATTAAATGCATCCCTTGAAATTTAAGAAAGTGTCAAATAAATAGGGACAAGCTAGGCCAGTCGTTATATTGTTGTAGTCTTTACTCCTATCTGATTTTACTGATCAGCTTCTACATGGGAAATATAGATACACTACCAAATTGTTTGCTGGCTAGAAATAGTTCAAATGTCCAATTTGACTGATATGACACTTGAATTTAGAAAACAAATTGGGGAAAAGACCAACTAAGAATCCCGAAGGTCTTTTTTCAAGAATAATAGTTCAACGTGTTTCTAGGTTGTGTTATTTAAAGTTTGTTTAGTACTTCCTCTCCGTTTCAAATTGTAGTTCACTTTTTTCTTTTCTAGATTCATTTCTTTTGCTATGTATCTAGACATAGTGTATAACTAGGTGCATAAAGAAAAATCAATGTATCTAGAAAAGCCAAAGTGAACTACAATTTGAAACTAGGGAGTATTATTTTGTAGAGTGAATATATACTGAATTACTAGGAGTTTGCAGTTTAATCATGTTTGAATGAAAATCCGAACTTTGACAGTGACATCTACGCAAATTATGTGTTAGAAGGCATTAACATCTTTCATAAGGCCCCTCTCAAAACAAAGTACCATAGTTTATCACTCATACCGTTGTTATTCCATTTAAGTATTTAACTGTCACATGCTTTGTCTTAAATGTCAACATACATGAAAAATGATACACCCAGTGGTCGCATGGGCTGATGGTTCCCAATCCGGTTTATCTGATCAGATCGCAATAATGCTAGCTAAATATGTTTCAATGACTGTGATTGACAACAATCTCTGCTACAGGTGATCTCCCTAACAGAGAAGCTGCAAGGCAAGGAGACATCCCCATCAGCGACAACTGCTGCCCAAGAGGTCGACCAGCCAGACGAACACACGGCTGTGTCAGGCACTGAAAAACTGCTGGCGCAGCAGCTCAAGGACGATCTCCACAGCTGCGGTGACTGCAATGGCCCTGGTGCCCTCTCTTCGGAGGAAGAGGATGGTGGTGTGGTCAGCGACGAGGGCTGCAGCTTTGATCTTCCAGATGCTATGTTTGCTGCCGGGGTCACCCACCATGGCGGCGAGGAGGCACAGCTGGCCAACTGGACATCCTGGTTCTGGAACTGATCAGTGGATGGATGCATCAAGTGCAAAGTGCAAATCCTCTCCTGGTTCAGACCCTTCTCTGCACCATATAATTACTGTGTTGATTATGTGCCGTGATATGCCGTCAGATGTTTTGAAACAGTACTGATGTTGTAAGTTTATTGTTTTTGAAGATTTTTATATGTTCATATATAATAATATGCTTTGAACATGAGACTCGAAAAGTTGAAATAAGTGGACGTGCAGACCTGCTGTGCACTAGCAGCTCGCATGAGTTTTTTATGCTGCTTTAGACATGAAAAGGTGTGTCCTGTGAATAAAGATGACGAAAGTATATATCCAACCGCTGCCCTTTCATTTAACTTGTGTTTTATACTACCAACAAAAAGTTAACTAGCCTCTGTATGCTATTGAATGTACAGAAATTAAAAAACAAAAGTGAGAAAATTTTCATTTGCCAGTAAAAAGTGATGGTATCTCTGATGCCATCAAATGACTGTGTTCATGGAAAAGAAATCAACGTTTAAACAAAATCTCATGGACTGTGTTCATGGAAAAGAAATTTTCATTTGCCATTAAAAAAAAAAAAAAAACTGAGGGGCCGAAGCCCCTATAGGATAATTTATTAAAGAACTAAAAGGTCAAACGAAACTTCCAAAAAAAAGACAAGATGCTTAAAACCACAATCTCGACATCAACGTTAGACATTCACGTCAGTGTCTCAACTGGGAATTACTAGTAGCTAGTAGCCCAGGTTCAATCCATATGTGAGCAGTTGAATTTTGATTCTGCTTTGATGGATGATGGAGACGAAAGCAACATCACTCGGCCCATCCTGACTTTGGGACTGGATAGACATACTGTAGAGGAGATGACAGTGTTAACTCTAATGCATGGGGAATAAGGTACGTCTTCGTCAAACTTTTGGAAAATACAGTACCGAATCTGCTTCGAGCTTCGTTACTCGCGGTACTTAGTAAGTTTTAAATTTATCCTCAGGTTGAGATTTGTCTCTTTAGTTAAACTAGCAAAAGTGCCCGTGCGTTGCGACGGGGTCACGGGATCGGACTCCGTATCCTGGGAAGCAGCTTCACTAAAGTTAAAATCATCATTTTAGATAAGCATTTGATTAAAATAGTTTGTCATAGTCTTGACACACTAAAATAGTTTGTCAAATAGCTTCACTTAGCGTTTACTTTTCTCTCTCTTCCTTATCCCTTTCACCGTAGGTCTATCCTCCTTATCCCCTTCACCGCACGCATGCAATAGTTCTGCTTCCATTTCCGTAGGCCGCAACTATTATTAGCATTTTCATATTCAATCATCGTCACCTGAAGCTTCATGTCACACATGCATCATCAGTAGAAGAAAAGGAGAGTCAAATGGCGAAGAACTTGCATAGTGTGACATGAAGCTCGCATGGTTTATTGGGAGTAGCCTTACCCGTACGAAGTACTGCTATTTTCATTAGTTGTACGTGAGCAAACTTGCAAAGGCTGGAGAACAAATTGAAACGCCAGGAAGCATTGTTATAACTTTTTTTTTTGACGCGAAATTGTTAAGTTGTTTAATGCTACCTATATATATACACGTCATGAATGAAGGTAAGTAAATAAATAAAGCAGGTCAAATTGAGATACGACTTGTTAGCTGACGTGACATCATCAAACTCAAGAGGTTGTTGCATTGGGTCCACGCCTGCCTAGCTCGTCGCTCATAAAAAAAAAGGCCGGAAACAATACGACTTCAAATCAGACACGTGAAGGAGGTGAGATCGTGGGCCTACAGAGGAGATTGGTCTGTCGACCTGTTGGGCTGGCTACAAACGTACGTACGGGAAGGAACCGAACATAGGAAGGGCAGACGGATTTTGGGGACAAGAAATTTTCTCTTTTATTAAGTAGGTATAGATACAGTACTTTTCTCGTAAAAAAAAATACAGTACTTCAATATATTCTCAAAACAAAAAAAAAAAAAAGGACACGATCTTAATTAATCAGGAAAATAAACAAAAATAAGACGGCTGTACAACATAGATACGAATCACAAAGGAACTTGGGGGTGGGAGGGGGATTATCGACCAAAATAACCGTGAGCGGCCATAGTATTATAAGTGTTAGATTCGGCCAGATTGGGCCGAATTGACACGCGAATTGGGGGATTGGAAGGGGAGGAGGAAGGGGGCCGGGCGGCGGGGGCGAGGCGCACGCGCGCTGGTGCGAGGCGCGGCGGCGGCAATCACGAGCCGAAGGTGAATATATATTTTTATTTGCTTGCTCGTCCCCTAGAGATTACATGCCCTGTTTATATATAGTCCGAATTAGTGGGACTTGTAATCTAATCAATCTCTATATGTTTCCTTATACGATGGAATACCTTTTACAAGCACTTATTTATTTATTTCCTAATAAGGGTCTCCCTTATAGATGATGATATCCCCTTGCACACCAAAAATTACCTAAAATTAACTTGAAGACGGCAAACTCGGACCTCGGGTGACGGGAGGAGGGGTGCTTTGCGCGGCAGGGCGCCGCCTTTCCTCGCGACGCTGGCTACGCTCTCAACCCTCCCTCGGGCCGGGGCGGCCGCCGCGTTGAGCCCAATTAGCCACTCGGCCGGGTCCACTCGATCATGACATTTCCCCACCGGCTCGACGCAGGCGCTACGTCTACACGCAGGTTTCCAACCCACCGTGGTGGCGATCATCCGCGAAGCCTGGAGGTGGAGACGCGTAGGTGGAAGTCGCACGATCGCACCTTAGCATGAGCCGCCTGCAGTAGACATGTCCAAGTGACGAGGGCGGCACGGCAGGTGAAGTCGAGGAGGCGTACCGAGAGGAGGTGCCGGGCGTCGTCGACGGAGGGCCCCGCCTACATCTCCTTTGTCCACGGTTCGCCAACCGCAGTGACGTTGTCGGCGCGAAGAAGACGTCGCCCTAGTTGTCGAAGAGAAGAGACGGTGGCGCCCGACCCTCGACATCCCGAGTCCACCGTAGTAGGAGGACGCTTTGCCGAAACGCCTCGATCCTCCCGGAGGGCGTTGGGGAGGTGGAAGCCCATCGCTACGCCCATGCGCCGGGACGCTTCTCAGCAGGAAGTCCCGGAGAAGTTCTGCCGGGCGGGATATAGTAGCGTGAAGTACCTCACGCGACCGTAGTGGAGGCTCCCACTCGTGCGCGTAGCCCGCGCAACTGCGATGGCGCTAGCATGATCCCGGCGCTCCTTGTTGGTCGTTGCAGCCCAATTGCATCACCCGCCAATCACGCGTTTCTTTGGTCGCGCCCTTCGAGATGCGCACTCAAGGCAGCAGACAGAAGACGTTGCTTGCCCCGTATGCTGTCCAACCGCAGCCGCTATGGTGCGCCGGCTCGATGTACGCTTCGGTAGGGCGTGGCGGTCGTGCGCGGGCGCCGCCGCCAAGCGCCGTCTTGTCGGCTGCTCGCTCCGGCTGCGCCAAAGTAGTAGGCCGGGCAAGGTCGATGGCCTCCTCCATCGAACGAGGCTCGAACCACTCGAGCGTGCTGCGCGCTGCCTCTCCGCAGGCGCCTCACGACGAGGCCGACGCGGTAGCGCTGCCCTCGGCTCCACGCGTAGTGCATAGTTCTCGGCGGCCGATGTAGTCGCTCACTCGCGCTCCTCGGAAGGCGGCGTCACGCGAAGGCGTCGAGGTAGGTGGGGGCGACGGTGATGCCGTAGATGGTGAGTGAACTCGCCCTACTCGACGGAGACTTCTTCTTGGACGTGATCCATGGAAACCGTATCGCAGCTGTAATACCAATGAGGTGGAAAGCGCGTAACTCACGTAGGCCTACGGGGCGATCTCCCAGGTTTGCGAAAGAAGAGCTCCAAATGGCGTAATCCAAAAGGTCGGGGTCAGCTCGCGCTATCGCACTCGACTTGCGTGACGGACTTAGCGAGGGGGATGTGATGCCACGGGCGTGGCACTATGGGCGCAGCGTGGAGCTGCCGCGGGTGACGCTCGCTCTGCGCTGAGTCTCGGCGTTGCAGCTTTGTCTGGTGGAGAGGGAGAGGGCAGCACGGGTGCCGCGTGTCGGGTGAGGGTGACATCGAGTGACGGCTGGGCGCTCACCAAGCATACTCATCATCTTCCTCCACTCGAGGATAGCGAGGTCGAGCCGCCGTCGAGTCCGCGGCGGGGCAGGAGGGGCGGCGGCCAGCGGCGAGGCGGCCGACTCGCTAGCCGCGGCGGCAGCGGCAACTGTCGCCCTCCCGGCGTGGTCGCCGTATCGCCGTAGGGTCCTCGAGGTGATGTAGACATACTCCATGCGCGCCAAAAGGCGAGTCTCCATCGTCGCTCGGCTGCGCTGGTCCGAGCGCTAGCTTTGTCGCCGAGGAGCGCCTTCAGCCGCGGTGAACTCCTTCATCCGGAAGCCATGGGTGGTGGGAATCAGCCCTGGTCTCCGGGATACTACCGGTTGCCGGATGCCTGGCTAGATTGGGAGCCGTGGAATTGACACTGGAATTGGGGATTGGAAGGGGAGGAGGAAGTGGCGTAGGCGTAGAGCCTTGAGGCGCGAAGGTGCAGAGCGGCGCGAAACGCACGGGCAAATCGAAAGGCTAAGATATATATTTTTATTTCGCTTGCTTGTCCCGGTAGAGATTACATGCCCTGTTGGGTTTATATATAGCCCGAGCTAGTGGGACTTTAATCCTAAGCAATCTCTATAAGGTTTTCCTTGCCTCTGATGAATACCTTTACAACCAATTCCTATTTATTTATTTTCCCCTAATAAGTCTCCCTTATAGATGAGATATCCTTACACCAAAAATTACCTAAAAATAATCCCTAGCGAAGGCAAACAAGCTTCGGACTTCGTATGGGGAGAGAGGCGGCGGCGGCGAAGCGCCCGGCCTCCCCTAACTTGTGGCATAGCCCCTCTGGGCGGCGGCGTCGCGTTGAGCCCAATTAGCCACTCCGGTGGCCCAATTACGGATCATGACAATAAGTCTCTTCTTTTCGACCAAATTTGTAACCCTCATTCCTTGAGACTCATTTTGATGGTTTCCCTAATCAAACTAGAGGTTATACCAGGAACCATACATAGCACTGAATAGGGAACGCCCGGAAATACACCAGCTACACCTAACATGTGAAATGGATGCATAAGAGCTGTGCAAACAAAAGGAGAATATCATACTAACCTAAAAAATGAAGAATATAGTACTCCATATTTGGGCCGGACCAGCCTTTGTGCCAGCCTAGAAATATTTGGGCTGGGCCAGCCTTGCTAATGTACTAGCGATGATTATATGGATGGTTCCTAAACTATTGTGTAATTCTCATACAGATCCCTCAAAATCTTGTGAAAACTGTAGAGTCCATAATCTAGAAACTGAAATTGGAATCCATAATCTCGAAAACTGAAAATTAGAATCCATAATCCATGAAAGTATCTCAATCCTGATGCAAAGCAACACATCCATGCTGATGCAAAGGGATGAAAGGCGAGGTTTATATGAACCTGTATAGACTAAATTTTTACAGGTTATTATTTGTAAAAAAAAAAAAATGTACTCCTTCAATTCAAATTATATTGAGAATTATAAAAAAATCATGACATAAAATAGGTATACTATAAACTAGTTAACAAAAATCGAATAATACTTAGTTAGCATCCTACATGTCATTATTATTAAATAACTGTATTGTTGATGGAGGCATGGAGTTTTAATTCTTATTTTAAATAACTGTATTGTTGGTTCAGGTTTAGTCTTTCTAATGCATAGAGGCTGATGTTTTTCGTCAATTATTATTATGCCTCCATATGTTTTAGAAGTCACTTGTATTGTTTTATTAGCCTTATTAAGGACTTAATACAATGAGCCTTTTGTTGTCTGTAGATAAATTTTTTCATAGATAGATAGAATCTGTGAAAATGTTTTGATAACGAGGCTACACCTGAAAAATCCACACAAATCTTAGAGCACATCCAACAGCCCTCAATCTGACCGTTTTTAAGCGAGGAAGTATGTCAATAGACAAACAAAGACCAATATCAAATTTGTACTAAGACGAAAATGGGCACTGACTGAGAATAATTGTCTATCGTTTCCATTCATTTCATTATAGCAAGTGGGTTTTGTAACTACATGCTACAGTACATTAATACATCACGACTCTTCATATGCTAAGCGCTGTTCACATTCTAGATGACTTCATACTGTCGTCCTTCACGATCACGAGACACGCTTGCTGGCGCATGAAACATCGATGCTTGTTGCAGAAAATGGACAGGAGTATTTTCCTATCAAATTCGTCGATGGAGTAAACAAGTGCTGCATTGTCTAATCGATGGAATTAATAAACAACTGTTGCATTGTCGCCCCCAATTATTCGCACGCTCATCAACTGCCGACACCGACAGTGTGCAATCTTATTTGCTCTCGTGGACCGTTGGTGCACGGAAAACTGCGTCGGGTGCCGGCACTCCATTGGCTGCTGGGTTCGCATGATTCGTTTTGGCGTTCGATCAGCGCTGAGAGTGAGGAGGTGTGCTGCTGCCTGCAGGCTTGGATGCATCCACTCCTGCTCACGGTCACCTCATCAAGGCAAAGCAAGAATCGTAAGGTAGGCGCAAATTTGGGTATTTGATATCAGTGGCGGAGGGAAGAAGAAAGTGCGGGCGGGGAAGCGAAATATCGTGGTGGCGCAAGCGGTTGAATCCCCGTTAGGCCCGGGTGAAGGGCGTCCACGCAAAAAGCGGCCCTCCATTTGGCGAGTGAAGAGGCGCGGCGGCGGGCGTCCCTAACGCCGGCTCGAAGCGGGCGGGGTTGATCTTTCTGTGTGCGGTCCTCGCTTTAATTGGTTTGCATGTCTTTGGCGGCTGCTGCGTAAAATGGAAGCCAGCGGCGAGCGGTATCATTATTTCATTCAACCCTGGCCGGCCCGAGCGGCCATGTTGTATCATTCGGCGTGGTCCTGTGCTATGAGCTCATTCAACCCTGGCAGCAGTCTTACACCAATGGAGAAGCATGGTTGGTGCCGAAGTTTGCTTCATCGAACCTTCGTTAATATAGCGAGCAAAATTCAAAGATACACTTTTGTAAAAAAAGTTGGCAAGAAAATAAGTCGTAAGGATGCCAAGAAAGTGTGACGTGTCTGCCTAAAAACTATTACACGACGATTTAATATGGCAAGTTATGACCATAAATCAAACATGCTCTAAACATACTTTTGTAGTATAATAAGCCACAACTTGTAAGATTATATTCTCGCTTATCCAACTTGGAATGGAACACTACAAAAACGTTGATTTACTCTAATATATCCTTTTTTATTGCATAGAAGGTTGCATGTAAAATGAGACATGATTGTGCGTCGATTTAATAGAATCTTTTCTACCTTAGTAAAAAAAAAACTTGGAATCGACAGCCGCAGAAACTTTGATCCATCTCTACCAATACTAGTTCAAAACCTGCCTTCCAGTTTAGAAATTTTGAAAGGACGTTAATCCAGCAAAACACTTGAAGAAACATTCATACTCATTAGCAAAACACTTGAAGAACCATTCACACTCATCTTCAAAAATTGAGATTCAAAACTAAAAGAGGGGTGAATACAAACATGGAGGTTTAATGGAAAACCCACCTCTATACCAAATAATTACTGTAGTTTTCAAAACCTACCTTCAAGTAAACGTACATATTGATTCTTCAAAAGGATGTTAATCTTGCAAAACGTTCATGAAAACGTACATGTTGATTCTTCAAAAGATGAAATCAAAATACAAAGAGGGTGAATACGGATATATTGGACCTTAAAGTAAGAATCCCAGATATTCATATTCATTCTTCAAAAAGTTGAAATCAAAACACAAAAGAGGGTTAAATTGGATATTGGGCCATAAAATAAGAAAACTAAAATAGAAAGATTCAAAAAAATAAATAAAAACGCCCACCGTGGGGCTCGAACCCACGACCACAAGGTTAAGAGCCTTGCGCTCTACCGACTGAGCTAGACGGGCTTTTTGTTTTTGTTGTGAACAATAATACTAGAGCAGGACCCTAACACAACCTCCAAAGGTACTCCGCTCCAATCCACAACGAGGCGCTTTTCTTGCATGTTCAGAACAAAACCATCGTCACAATCACAAAAAGGAACACCTGAAACTCTGAGCCCAAAACATTCTTTGCTTGAATGTCTGTACATGCAACATTGAAAACAAAAGTTTTGCCCCCTCGGAGCTGCAAATCCCAACCAAATCAGCCAAGCAACCGGCGCACTTGATACAACGCGGATGCAATCATCCTTTGCCGACAGAAGACTCCTCCAAAATTCCCACACCAAACACGAAAGACCATAAAAAGGCACGCTATCACGAAACATCAGTCTTTAGAACTGTTCTCGATCTGTACATTCATATATTTTGCGGTACACAAATCCGAGAAAAAAAGTACTAGCTCTCTGTACATTTGTATTTGGCTTGGTTTTGTACGCCTCACCATGCACGAAATCAACATCAATCCCGTCCCGACTGTACAAAAAAATTCGAGCTGGGAAAGAACAAACTTTGGTCACAAAACTATACACGGATGACACGGTCGCCGGTCGCCGGCGCGCTGGCGCGGATGCCACCGGCGTCTGGCGCTGCTCGTAGTGTCGGTGGATCTCATTCACCAGCCACCGCGCTCTCTTTGCACGCCTGCGGTGCCCCTCGGCGATGAGCGCGTACAGCGCCGGCATCAGCCCAGGCAGCTTGCCCAGCAGCGCCAGCACCTTGTCCCCGCAGTGCCGGCCCAGCGACGCCAGCAGCGCCACGCAGTGCTCCTTTTTTGGCCGACCGCGACGTCGCCTCGCCGAGGAAGTCCACGAGCCTCGTCACCAGCCCCGAGCTCGCCGCGACGGCGCGCGCGCCGCCCGGCTGCTCCGCGAGCCTCGCCAGCAGCGCCACGGCGTCAGGGGCGAGGTCGTGGTCGTCGGACGACGAGCTACGACCCAGCATCATCATCAGGCCGGCGACCGCGTCCACGGCGCCCGCCGACACCGCCCTGCCGTGCGCGTCCGCGCACTGGAGCAGCCCGTACAGGCTCACCAGCGCGTTCTTCCGGCCCCGGTACGCGGCGTCGCGCGCCAGCCGCACCAGCGTCGGCACCGCCTCCGGGATGCGGTTGATCTCCTCGCAGTACTCCGGGTTGGACGAGAGGTAGAACAGCACGGCCGCCGCGTTCTGCCGCGCCTCCACCTTGGCGGCCACGTTCACGGCGTCCACGATGAGACCCAGCCCGCCAGCCTCCACCAGCGCGCCCCCCGCCCGGACGGGTGCTTGGACAGGTTCAGGAGCCCGCCACGGCGTTGTCCTGCACGGACGCGTCCGCGGAGGAGAGCAGGTGGAGCAGCCACGGCACGGCACCGGCCTCCCACGAGGCACGCCCGGTAGAAGACGTTCCGCTTCGACAGCTTGCGCGCCTCGTGCGTCGCCTTCCTCTGCTCCGCCTCGGGCGCGCCGGCGCGGCTGGGCTGGACAGCCTCGCCGTCAGGAACGCCGCGGAGAGGCGCACGCCGCCGGCCGCAGCCGCGCGCCGAACGGCGTGGCGGTCTTGTCGACCGCGCACCGGTGCTTGCTGCTCGGCTCGTGGACCGGGACGCCCCGGCTGAGGAGGAGCTGCTCGATGACCCCGCGCACCGCGACGTTCGGCACGAGGTCGGCGCACCGGAGCTCTCGCCGGTGACGGGGCACGTCCGGCACCCGCTCTTGATCCACTTCTTGATGGACGCGCGGTCGTACGTCTGGCCGGTGGCCACCGTCACCGGGTCCGTCATCAGCTCCAGCGTGATCGGACACTGCAGCGCCTCCCGATTGAGGTCGTTGTACCGCGCCGCGCGCTCCTCGGCGGGAGCCTGTTGTTCGCCGCCGTCGCGGCCTTGTCGGCCTTGGCCCGCAGAATCATCAGTGCGATCGAACAAGACGACGCGGCAGTAGAGCAGGAACGCCATGAGGCCGGCGATGAGCACGAGGTCGTTGTCGTCGTCGCTGCCGGTCTCCAGGCGGTCCAGCAGCTCGGCCTCGAGGAACGCGGCCTCCTCGGCGCAGTCGGACCAGGAGGCGAGGCCGACGCGGGCGAGGACGAGCCTGGCATCCTCGGCATCGGGCGTGACGCCGCTGGCGAACAGCGCGAGCACCGAGCGCACGGCCCGCGCCGCGCGGTCGTCGTCCGTCCGGCCGCTGCCGCGCGCCGCCGCGCGCCGCGCGTGCCGGGACACCAGCCCCGCGATCTCCTCAGCGTCGGCGTGCCCGTGCCCCGTCAGCAGGGGCAGCACGTCCATGGCCGTGGCGACGGGAGCCCAGCAGCACCCGGGCTCGGAGGCCGCCAGCTCGGCGTTCGCCCAGGCACCCACAGGCGCGCCCCTTCCGGGCGCAGTCGGCGAGCAGGAGCCGCAGCTTCTGCAGCGCCACGTGCAGCTCGAGAACCCCAGCACGAGCACCGCCGACTCCGCCTCGTCCGGGACCGGGATGCCGTCGAGGAACGCGAGGAGGAGGCCGGCGATCCGACGGCCTCGCGCGCCGCGCCACGGAGCGCCGGGGAGCGCGTCGGCGTCGGCGGCTCGGAGGCCAGCCACGTCCGCGACCAGGGGAGATCAGGGACGCCAGCAGCGGCGCCGGCGCGATGCCCTCGCACGGGCACACCGCCGGCAGCGCCAGCATCCGTCGACGGCGCGGAACAAGCGGCGGCATCTTCTTCTCTTCTCTGGGTGTTGGACGGAGCTAACAACAAGCTGGATGGATGTGGGGAATGGAAATGGACGCGCCGGCGACGATGATGATTCCTCTCCGGCTCTCTGTGTCTCGTCGTCGTCTCGCCAACCTCTTGTCGCGGCGCCGCCGGCCAAATTTGGAAGCGCGCCTACTTATAGGGGCGCGGGGGCGTGTTGCCTCTCCACGGATGGGATGGGGACACACGTGGCGATCCGTCCACGTGGACGGTGCCTGGTGGGCCCGACGGATGATGGTTCCGGGATGGTGGTGAGCTAGCTGCAGCTTCGTCGACGGGATCAGGAGGATTACGCGCCAAATTTTATAGAGGCACAGTGTAGTGCTGCGCTGTACAATCTAAGTACAAACGAACTGGGCGCATCTGTGACATGCTCATGGGATATTATTAAATTTAGACTTGAATTATCAGGCTGTTTTCATCAGATCAGAATCAGAAGAGATAAAAAGATCCAGAACGGATGCAGGATAGGCTGGATTTTCCCGTTTGATACCTGAAAATGGCAGGATAGTTTCAGCAGGTGTCAACCAAGGACAGTAGCTGGACTACATATATGCATTTCTCGTTGCCGCCGTACGATTATATGTATATTCATCATCTTTTTATAGTTGTATTTCCATATATTGATTTGATTTAGAATCTAATATAGCAATGCGGTGTGCCACTTTCATATTCTTGGGTCCATCTATGGAACGTAGAATGTTTTTTTTTTATCCATTTCGAGCTTTTATCCCTAACGCGTGTTGAATCGTCGGAAAAAGGCGTGCTCAATCATGGAGATGTACATTCATATATGATCGAATATCCTTTGTTTTCTGTTTAATTACTTCAGCTAGGCTTCTTCACCATCCACATCCAACTCAACCTCTAAGAACATATAGAGTAGGTAAGGCCCTCCATAACGTGTAGCCGATATTTTGGCAATAAAAACACAGCACCGCACTAGCGAGGCTACAACAAGTCAAGAAAAGGAACATCAAAACTATCTAAAATCTAGATCCCATATAACATAAAATAATCTCCCGAATAAAATAAAAATATAATGATCACTATCCCTCTTCAGCGGTGGTTTTATGCACGGCGAAACGACAAACAACGCATTCAATGTTTATTAGCTGGGATAGATGGTATAATGGGTATTGAAGCATCGCTCTATATTTTCCCCGCTTCACTGCAAACGACATTAGCAACCATAGCAAGAAGAGCGATGCCAAAATCTTCTCTCTCCTTTCCTGGCATCACTCTAGGCACACAATGTGGACAGGGTAAGGGCAGTTTGGGAGGAGGGCTTCTTCTGTCGGCTCGGTCGTAATGCTACTTTCCTAGGTTGTAGCTCCTCCTGATTCGGCGAAGTGATCATCACAAATGTTGTGTGTTGGTGTGGCTTTTGCTAGCTCGGTGCTAGAGCCCTTGGATGAGCGGTGCAAGCTAAGAGCACATCAAACAAGCCCTAAAAACCAATGCTTAGTTTTTTTTTTTTTCTTGTTTCATCGTTTACTCCATTGAAGCTAACGATGATGATTTGAAAAAAAAAAAAACATAGGCTTCAAAGCTTCAAAACGTGTTGAATCTGGGGATGTTCATTCATATATGACCAAACATCTTTTGTTTTCCCTTTAACTACTCAAAATAGGTTTTTTTCATCGTCAGCTCATCGCCTCTTCTAAATTGAAGGTAAGGCCCACCACGATTGTGTAACCATGCGAGAAAAAGTTTGGTTTTACAATAAAAATGCAGAGCACCACACTGGGCAAAGGCAACAAGGCAATAAAAAAAAAATGAAAACTATCTAAAAATCTAGACCCCACATAACATAAAATAATCATTCCCTCTCTTGAGTTGTGGTTACGTGTGAACACAAAAGGACATATAATGAATTTATTGTTTATTAATCGAGACAGATGGGCAATGGGCATCAAAGCAAGCGTGTTCATCATTCTATATTTTCTTGGCTTCACTAGAAACGACATTAGCAACCATAGTGATGCCAAAAACCTTTCGCTCATTTCTTGGCGTCATTCTAGGCCCACTATGTGGTCAGGCTAAAGTGCCCATTTGGGAGGGCTTCTCCCATGCGGCTCCCGTGCTAGAGCCCCCCAAATTGAAGCCACGTTTTTCAAGCTTTGGCTCCCGTTCGGCGCCGGAAGTGCTCGGCCGCTATATTTGGCGAGGCTCTACTAGCTTCAAAGCGAGCCTGGAAGAACGGGTCTTTGGAGCCACACCAAACAAAGTCCTAAAACGTATGCTTGGTTTTTTTTTTTTTTCATGTTTGGAGCATCACTTTCTCCACCGACACGCTTATTTGAAAAAAAAAAAAAAAAAAAAAAAAAAAAAACACAAGCATCGAAGGTTCAATTGTCAAATAAATAGAATATATATTATTTGTTTGTTAGATTGCATTTAAAGTTGAATTGTTTTATTTTCACTACTACAAAAGTGATTTGTGGCAACGTCTGATTTTTCTAGTAGGGGACTCAATCACAAGTCGTTCCTACAGAGCTGGCGCTCGGGTCCCACTAGGCCAACATCTGCAAAACAGTTTTTGCATACGAGCGACTCTCCGCTAGAAATAATTCGTCTAAAGACGGTTTCGTAGGCCTGGCTGCCCACCGCTCTGGATTGTTGGGGCATGACGGTGTTTATTCAACATGGGCTTCAAGCTACTCTATTTGTCCCACGTTGAATTACGTTTTAGCTATGTGACCGCTACATCATCAGGCATTGAATGGTATCGGTAATTGTTTCCATGTGCATCACCTTTGAATAATAAATGGTTTGTTTCACTTCTGCTGCTAGAACATCAAAGAGTTCTGGGATAGAGGGAGGAGTACAAAAATTGATACTTGCTGGTTGTTACACAATGCAACCTGAAGGAAAGTGAAACACTGCCTCTCACGTGTCAATTGCTTGACATTTCATACCCCATCTACACTGCGGCGGCTCTAAACCGGGTGAGCGTGGGATTACCCGCATTAACTCATTTTCGATGTTAACAAATTTCTTGCTTGGCAGCACGAAAAACGTACGAGGCCCACGGACTCCAGCTGACAGATGCTGCACCCACCGCGACTGCCAGTCGCCACCAGACAAGGAAGGCGGGCCACGTGAAAGCGGCCGCCACCGGCCGGAAGCCCGGAACACCAGCCTCGGTCGCCGCGTGCGCTCCACGATGCGTGCAAAGTGCAATGTTAACGTCCCCGACGGACCACGCCGGCCGCCGTCATTTGTAGCGTACTGTACGTCTGGCCGGACGCTGCGGTACGGACTAGCTTGTTACTCCGTACTCGGCAGCCTCACCGCGTGTTCAAGCTTACATTTGTTTCTATAGAATCTCTACATATCGAATCAGGGTCCAAGCTCGGGCACCCGATTAAGCCAAAATCACCCGTTGGCTCTCAACCGTCGGATTGAGCAGAAGCGAATGATCTTATCCGTCCGGTTGCGGGTCGGTTCGGGCGTCAGCCCGTTGATCGCCCGTCCGTTAAAATGGAGAACCCCGCGCTCGCGAAGATTTGTAGGATCGTGGCCTTCGCCCGCTCCCACCGTCTCCTGGCTCCCTCTCCCGCGCGCGCCCACCGTTCGCGCGCGCGGCGCCGCACCGGGCAGGACCGCCAGCTGGGGTGCCGGCGAGCCGCATCTGCCGATACCGCCGCCTCCCCGACCGGCCGAGAACCGCTGACCGTGACCGGCAAGCCCCTCCTCTCCTACATCCTGCTCTCAACAACGGCGGCGCTGTTGCAGTAAGCCAGCCGCGGGGGCGCGAGACGGCGACACGACGTGGCCACAAATGGAGAAGGCGCAATCGCAAGCAGGCCAGCAACACGGCGTCGCGGGGGCAGCGTGATCACGCACCGCGGCTCCGGCACATCTGCGCGGCCGAGGCGGAGCTGCGTGGCGAAAGTGACCGAGGTGGAGGGTGGGCCGGGACATACCCGTGCGCGCTCGCCCGCGCCATTGTAAATATAGGCAAGAAGCCTAGCCACACGGCGCAGAGCTCCGCAGCGGTGCAAAGGGCAGCGGCTGCTGCGCGGCGGCCGCTCAACGTACGGTAACGCCGCAACGGGAAGGCCATGGTGGTGCAACATGTAGCCGTAGCAGCTCTGCCGTGTCCTCCGTGAGCAAGATGGCGTTCGATTTGTAGCACCCTGACCTCCTACCGTTGCCACTAGCCGCGGGCGGCGCGCACACCATGTGTTTGCTTCTGTTGCCCCTACCGCGACCACCAACCTGGTTTGCTCCTATCCTCGTTCTTCTTGATACAACTCGAAAAGCTATGCTAAGTAAGAATCATGTCCTATACTCTGATATGTTTTTTTCGATACATGTCGATGCACTAGCATTATACTTCAAACAAAAATGAAGGATATTAGCAGAACCTAAAACTGCTGTCACTAGAAATATTTTCCTCAATGGAAGATACCGGTCACAACAGAGCAGGATTAGTTGACTCTGCAACCCTGTAAATTGCACTGTCTTTTTTCTAATTTAAGTTACTGATTTCCTGATATGAGATAAGCTGTAAAATCTATATTTTGAGATCAGTTTTAAATTTAGAATTTATGACTGTGCATACTACTGTGAATTTCAGTATATATGAGTCAAGCTGAAATAATTACCAATTCATCTAAACTCTACAACTCACACAGAGATTATCAGGCTGTAAAAGTTACTCATGACTAGTAGGCTGTACAGGCTGTCATAGAAAACCACCTTACCTCATATATCCATCGTTCTTTGATTTTGTGCAATGATCCAATACTTGTTGGGCCCTATCTAGCATACCTCGTGATCTAATAATTAGCAGGCTCTACAATACCTCATTTAGCATCATTTTTAGTAGAAAGAACATTTTGTCTCTGATCCAATGATTAGCTCTGAATTAGTGGAGCCTGTAACTAATGCCAACTCTGGGTACCTTCTTCTCACTTACAGCTGAATCGATTAATTTCATTATTTAGATAAATTGATGTTCAGAACTGAATAACACCTCCTCAAATTTTGGGATGGTCTAGCAGAGCTTTTAGCTGGCACTGGGTCCTCAGAGCTTTGTTTTATTGGAGATCAGAAGCCAAAGCTAGCAGCCAAACACTTGTAGCGACTCAACCCTTTCCTATTTGGATTACACACTGAGCTATTTGCATTTTGATACTCTCAGTTTGTAGAGTCCTCACCTGGTACCCTACTACTAAAAGGGATGTTAATGGTTCCGATGAACAATGGGTTCTGAATAACAAAAATTAAATGTCCTATTTCCTGTTAGCTTTCTATTTTGTGATTTTATCGGATTAATGTAAGGGAGTATGGGTTGTACCACCAGATGTAATTAATCAATCTCCTAATGTGTTAATCCGCCCTGACAAATGTGTCTTCTGGAATACAGATGTTGTTTATCAGTATCATCTGTTGTTGATTTGCAATTAGATTGTGATCTTCAAATGAACTGTGATACCCAAACTGTTACCACGAGAATCACTCAATGAAACTTCTTTCAAAAACACCATACCGTCCTAGAAATTCTAGAGTAGATCCAAACTTATTTATTGCTGAATCAAAAGATAGCATATGAAGATTCCATAGCAATTAAGCATTTAAGCTGATAAAATAAGTTGTGGACATACATGAAGAAAACATGGCACAATCTTGTTCGTTGTTGCTTGCCAAAGGAATATGAACAAGGTTGGGTAGGAATATACCGGGCTTGTTTTCTCGACTTTCAGATCCGCGTGATACGTTTTACTTATATCTTCATGGGACTCTCAGTATTCTGTGTCACTGCAGCATCGTCCTAACTTTTCACCCATAATCGTCCAATGGATATGTAATCTTGATTGCACACTTTTTATTATTTAAAATAGTCTCTTGCTAATGAATCACAATTATCTCATCCTATTTCCTCAAGCCCATTTAAGAGACAAGTAAAGAAAGTGATACTTGAGAGCCATGTAGCAGTGTGTATCGTTGAAGTATCCTTGTTTCCAGTCTTAGTCTCTAGAGTCCTGGTTATCATGTCACTTAGCTCGCGACAACTTAGATTTTTTGATTGTAAAACCTCCTTGCTACTTGATAATATTAGTTTCAATTATAATCCATGTTTTACTTTTACAGCAACACTTATGTTTGCCAATCACAACCGGGACTAAATGTTTTGCATATTGCGGTTTGTATATGCAATCCTAAAATAATATAATATAATTTCTCCTATTGTATCCTTTTATCTGGAATATTTAACCTTTGCATGTTTAAGAGCTTAACGATCGTGCCAACTGCATAATCAAGCTCGTCACAATTTGCTCTAGATCTACCTAATCAAGACCAGCGATCTCGCATGATCATATACTTATTCTCTTTCCCTGTACGTTAGTTATATTGATTTAATCCTTCTAAGAAAAGTTATTGATTTTATAGTGCAGATTCCTCAAGGGATCCAAGTAATGTCAAATATAAAATAATTTCATATCTAAGCTTGGCAATTAATTTTCCTAATAATTTGGGGACAAATCAGAGAAACTCAATTCCATTCAACTTGATCTGTACTTATATACCTACAGAATAAGAATCAATTTGCAAAAGTTATGTTACAGATATTCATGTAAGCTACCAACCTTATGTATCGCTATTTCTTTTGTAATATATTGGGTTGGGTACACTACAGTAAGCTAAAAAATTATACTTCTAGACTAACTCAAAATATACAACGTCATATAATAACCTATCATTTGCCATGGAGCTCTATAATAATCGACCCTTCCTACTGGATTATTTAGGATAGCTTTTACAGATGCCACGTACATCCACAGTCGGTTTACTTTCGGCGAGTACAAAGAAAGGCTAGCGCCCTATTTTCTAGTTATTATACTTATTTTAGAATTAAGAATCATTCCATCTCAAATCCTATAATTTTAATTCCATGGAATTATATACTTGTTTGAAGACAGTTAGCGAGGGAATCCCACCACAAAAGAGGCCGTGGATAATGAATCTCACTTTCTATTTCTTACTATTTCTCTTTGCATTTTAGCTCTTTTGAATTTGACAAAGGTCTGAACTTAAGATTTGAAAAGTAGTGGAATATCAAATTCTAAGTCAAATATAGCATAGCTCATGAAGTAAATAAACTGAGATTCGGAAAGTCGTGGAATATTCAGAAATTCTAAATTAAATAGCCTAGCACCTGAAAGTATATTTCAATTCAGTCCAAATATCCCTTTCTTTATCAATACAAGTTCGGCAAACCTCTTGCTGACCGTTTTTTTTAAAAAAAATCAGTCAAAATAGAAGGATCCAAATGGGTCGCTATAGAATTTTTTTTTGAAACATAGAAAACATTTGATTTACTCGGCTGCGGGTTTTTTGCTAACAGGAACAGTATATTATATTAAAACAACAACAACCGTTACAAGAAGGTCACAAGAGAACCAATTACATCAAAGTCCCGCTGCGAGAACGTTAGGAAGCAAAGTCGATGGAGATGGCGCGGGCGATTCGCCCAACAGGTCGTAGGGGCGCCACGCGACGATACCCCGATGGATTGGCCTCGCAGCGTAAGTCGCTGGGCCGTTAAGCCAACAATGGGAGTAGCACACCAAAATGACCAAAGATCTTAGTTGTAGTTGTCGCTGGTGATTGAAGAGGAAGCTAGAACCAGATCCCAAGGGAGGCCGAATCGACGAACTAACACCCAAAGAGGTGCCCCTTGGAAGGACTGACCGTTGCTGCCGTGGAATGGAAGCGAAAGGATGGGCGAGATGGAGAGGACGGCTTTAATAAGGCAAGGAGGTAGGCAGCCGCGCCCCCCACGGACTAGATCCACCCGAGGGGTTTCGATTCAGAGATCGAACGCATGACAAATTCAACCCCAACCCTTAACGGGAACGGATGGCTGCATGGCAACCGGCGTGCTCAGCGAAATTGAATGGGTGGAGATGGAGTCGGATAAGCACGCAGCTTTATTTATTGAACCGACCTCGAAGTGACGGTGGCGGCGATAACGATGAAAAGCCGAGATAGACCACGGCCACGGCGATGAAGACGACGACGGACTCCGACAAAGGATTACCACAGAGGGCCAAAGCCAAAGGCACTCGATCTACACTACCTAGATACAAAGCTATTGAGCGCGGGACCCTCCCAGCGGCGCTCCGCTACGGAGGCCGGGATCGGAAAGGGGCCGACGCAGGGAGACCCGAGGCGACAAAGGAGTTGCTTTGGCCACCTTGGTGGGGAAATATGCTTTGCAAAAAAATAAGCACAGCAGGCAGTCCAACTCGCGACACCAGTACCCTACTCATCAGATCAGGGACACCTCATTTTCGTCCAAAAGAAGTCACGATAATGTAAAGCTGTTGTTTTTTTACAATAAATTCGTCATGTATTATGTGTATTATTGTTCATCGAAACAGGGGAGTACTAGCTATGCAAACATAATTTTTATAGTAGCAAGAAAAGTACATATATGGAAAAGATAAGTTTCATGAAAAAAATCAAGTGATGACTGGTGGAAGACATGCCTTTGTGGTACTACTAATTCCAAAGCTTGGAACATTCCACGATTCACAAGTTGAGAGTCAGGCAGCTGATGATTGGCAGTGCCGTGCGGACAGGATGTTCGCAGATCAGCCGACCACGCTTCCCATCTCAAAATAATAAGGCCGGGGAGCCGACCGCCAACACCTCCCATCATTCATTCATTCAACTAAACTCCCCACGGGCCAGGGGCACGTCTGCTTGGTTCTACAGTGCAGTGTGTGTACCACTAATCTCTGGACGCGTTCAGATTATATTAATCACTAAATAGTAGTAATACTGTAATGAATCAATAAATAGGCGGCGGCAGATAGGTGTCGGTCTCTGATCCTTCCTTCGCTCGTGTTCCCACCCACAGGCCACATTAATGCTGAAACTGACACGTACGCAGACACACACACGCAGCATGGCGACGCAGAATCTTGTTAGGCGATAGGCCATCGATCAATCGATGCCCATGGCCAAACGCCCCTCGAGCATTAATAGTCGATGCTCAAAATGCGATGGATGCATCCTAGCTGAAATGATGAATTGCTGGCTGCTGAAAGTCAATGACTGGACGGACTGAGGTCAGCTGCATTTGAAAAGGGTCGGCAGGGAAGCTCCTACCTAGTTTTTGATATTTTATTGATATATATATGGACAAAATACAAAGAATGAGCAAAATACAAGAAGGTCATCACGACCCAAACAGAAAAAAAGTTATACATTAGGTCTATTCTCACACCACAACTTGAGGGGCAGCTACTTGGCCTTGTTGATGCAACCAGGCTAAGATCAGAAAGGAGCAAAGAATTCCACACATTAAGGGAGGCTGACTTGTGGTCAAATATAACTCCATTTCTCATTTTCCAACCGACCAACAAGCTGTGAGGAAAAATCTCTAAATATAAGGGATCCAAAATCAGTTCTGGCTTGAGAGGTCCCATGAAATATTAATCGAAGCAGGCAGAGGTGAGGGTGCATTCAAAAAAAAGAGACGAAAGAAGTTTCCTCAATACCAGACTAACAAAGCACACAGGAGTAGTCAGGAGGTACATATTTTTCCTTTTCAACATATTTCTAGTGCTTAACCATCTCCTTCACAAGAGCCATGCAAAGAATTTGTGTTTGCCAAGATTACCTGCTTTCCAAATCCATTTGAAAATGGGGGATACCGGATGGAGACAGAAGAAATTTATATGCTTTCTTAGAGGAGAGAATGTTGAATGCCACACATAGCTCTAGGAGTCAGTAAGGTGTCCCTTCCCCAAGTCAAATCGCCCAAGAAAACGCACAACCGGTTCGGCCAGCCCCGCCGCTACGACGGTAAAATCTAAGCCGCCGCCCCTCCCCACGGCTCCCGCCCGAGCGGGTCCGCCCGGGCCGGGCGCCCGGCATCGCCGTGAAGGTGGCGGGCGCGGGTCGGACTCTCTCGGCCGGATCGATCGGCGGCGCCAGCCGCCCAACGTGCTGGTTCGCCGCCGTGGTCGGGCGGCCGGATCCGGGCGCCCGCCGATCCGCGGGTACAGGCCGCGCTGCAAATTGCGGCGCGATGAGCGCGGCCGGGCGGGGGCGACGCGCTGGGTCGGTAATTCCGACAAATTCGACGGCGTTCGCCGCCAGGTCGCCGACGCGCGCGGTGGCCGGTTAGCGCGCAGGGGAGGTTGCCGCGCGTCGGGCGTGTTGGCGCGACACGGTGGCCGCGGGCCGGATGCCACCGCCTCGCCGATCCAAAGCGCTCCCTTCGCGCCGCTCTTCTCGGCGGTGTGGCGGCTCCGGAGAGGGTGCGGGCAAGGGCGTCTCAATGCGCCGGAGGCAAAGCGGCAAGATGGTGGCGCCTCGCCTCGCCCCTCGACGACATTTCTAACCGCGCCATTGGTGGTGGGCCAGGGTCGCAGTACGCGGCCGGTGATGCCGTGGTGGTGCTCGTCGCGTCGCTTCTCCCACGGCGGCGTGGAGGTGGCATGCTGGGTTTTTCTCGCCATAGCCATGACAAGGCGCGCTATGGTGCAGATCATGGAAGCCCACTGGCGTCGGTGGTACGAGGGCGGCGCTTCTTCGCTGCTCTCTTCGCTGGGGCACCGCGAAGGCTAATGTGGCCATTGCGTGCATGGGTCTCAGGTGAAACCCGGGCCCTTTTGGGACGGCGAAGACGACGGCCGCATTGGCGTCGTTCGCTCTTGGAGGCGCCGCATCTAGAGACTTGTTATTGGCTTACATGGCGGGCAGGCGTCACGGCGGTGTTTGCTCAATGCGTTGCTATGGGCCGGGGTGGTGCGCGGTTGCGTGTTGGTGGGGAGGCGACCCGGGTGCTAGATGTCTAGAAGTTGACACTCCAAAAGTGCGCATTGTGATTGTAACACGGGTATTGGCCCCCGCTTAAGCTTTGGTTTGGACAAAAATAAGTTTATTTTATGCTTGGTTACGTTTGTCTGGTTGACGAGACGCGAAAAGAATCAAAATCCGAGTTACCCCCTTGTCGGAAACCCTAAACCTAACCCTTCTTTTACCCCCTTTTCTATATTTCAAAATCTATGCAAATTTGACAAAACTTCAAAGCTACTTTGTAGATCTTTTTCTTGATGAACAAAAGATATGTACAAAGTTTTTTTCAAGTTTTTGAGTAATTTTAAAGTAATTTGAATTCAAATTTATCCCTTGACCCCATTTCAAAAGTCATATTTAGAGGTTTGGGTGAAAATGTTCCAATTGGAGGAAATTGTAGATTTTGAAATTTTAAAAGCAAAGTTGCTTTTGAGTTTTTTGAGTTGAGTTCAATTTTTTGGGTGAATTTCACATAAAACCGAAAAGTTAGGGTTTGTTTGGGTGCTACGTTAAATGGCATGGTTGCCCATGCCTGCGGCCGTTGTTCGGGCGCCGCCGCGGCCTTCAACACGCCCGTCCTTCCGGTCCGCATGCCACCTCTGCTTCTACGTGTCGAGGGCGAGCTCTTTGGCGTGTCCCTCATCCCGCGACACTCTGGGCCGCCCTGAATCTCCGACGCCGTCATCCATCCTTTCCTCCTCTTCACCGCCGCAAGAATCACCTCCGGGCCGCTGCGTGCCACGCGTACCGCCGCCGAAGCCCAATTCAACCAAATTGAGCACACCATCGGACCAACCTTCTTGCGCCCGCTTGCACCCGCCACGCCGCCCAAATTCGCCAAAATCGCCGGCGCGACGCCTTCTTCCTCGCGGACGCGCAGCTACGCCACCGCTGATCCGCCGCCGCCCGCCGTTCGTGAGCTTCGAGGCAAACCCGTAGTGCTTCAATCGCCGACGCTGTGGTCGCGAATGGCCGCCGCTTTCGCAGCCGGCCCCACGCCACCGCCGCCGCCACCGCCACTGCCGCGCCGCTCCGCTCCACCTTGTTCCACTCATACCAGCCTCAAACCATCGCTAGCACCGGTTTGTGGTGAGCCTCCGGGTCACGCCATGCCATCGCTTGTTCGCTTCACAAATTAACGAGCCGTAACGCCAAACGCCGGGCGAAGCCTGCCTTTGCCATCCGCCACGCGGGTCGCGGTGCATTAGGGAATCGCTTTAGTTCGACAGGTGAGGGGAATTGGTCGCCCCGCTGACGCCGGAGGATTGCCGCATTTGCCGTGGTCGGGAGAGCTCCGGCAGCCTTCCACCATCATCCGCTGGCCGCCGTGGTGGTGCCACCGGGCACTAGGTGTGGGGCCTGGGTTCTCACCGATGCGAAAGAGTGGGGAGTATGATGGGACAAGTCCGCCGCCAGACCTCAACGCCGGGCGAAATCAATGGCCAAACCCGCGGCCGGGCCAAGCACAACCTCGGGCAGTGTTGGCCGACAGCAGTCCCGCCTCTCCGCCGGTAAAATGTTGGGCGCCGTTGGGCAGTTGGCCGAAAGCCGGGCTGAATCGCCCAATGGGCCGGTTTTCCTTTAAATTATGTTTTTCATTTTCTTTTACATTTGAATAGTGCCGGGTTTTGCAAAAATTTGTAGAAATTCAAATGTTGCTTTAAAATTTCTGAAAATTTTTGTAGAGCCTTCCCATGAGTATATGTATCCATGAAAAATGTGAAACTTGAGTTTTGAATAGTTTTTGCATGATTTAAAAATACCATTTTTAATTAAAAATGCATCTTCTATGATTTTAGAAAATAAAATATATTTCCAAAATTCATGAAAATTTATTTGGTGTTACTTTTTATGATGTGACTTTCTTGTATAAAAAAGTTTGGAGTCGTTTTGAAATGTTTAAATTATTTTCTATTTATACTCTATTATTTTATGTGTTTAAAATGAAATGTTTAGTGTTTAATGACTTAGGATTTGTGTGACTTTTGTGTTGTTTTGTGAAACTTGGATTGTATCACAATCAAATGATCCTTGAGAACTCCTTAGGCAATGGTGATGATATCTTATAGAGTAGTTTAACAAGTTGGTTTTGTTGGGTTTGCAACTTTATCGTGAAGGAAAAGTTGTACTCAAGATGTTTATCATTTCATGCATCCATCAAGCATCATGTTTACCATTCCATCATGTTAAGCAATGTATCATTATTACATGTAGTGAACGAGAGTGATGTGGTTTCTTTATGACTAAGCTTTGAGAAGGTGCATCCACCCGATGTGTGGGTGTCAAAGGTGACGGGGTGGTCCAACTTGAGGAATCTAACTTTTCCTCGCAACACGAGGCAAGCCCCTGATACATTTAAACCTTTCCTTGAATTTTACAAAGCTTTTACACTTATGTTTATAATATGTTGCATTAAGTACTAGGAGTTGAGTGATAACCTAATTGCCATTATCATCCTGATTATTGCAATACCATCCTTGTTAACCCGTTTATTTTGAAAATGCTTAGTGATGCTTAGCCCTCGCTTAATAGTTAAGTTGTTTCTTCAAAATGCTTTACATGAGAATATGGTACCTTTACGGAAAAAAAGAGAAGTAGAAATGAATTTGAGATCGGACGGGGCGTGTGGGTTGGTGCCGTAGGGATACCTAATGCGTTTGTCCCATGTTGGTCGCTTAAGGACCGCCCGCAGGATTGGCCCTTGATCAAGAATTTATAATACCGCCACATATACGAAAGTGAGCCCAAGATCTCGAGGTGAGCCAAATCGAACGCATAACCGCCGCGACCGGGAGTGGAGAGATGGCGGAGAGTATATGTTACCCTCGTGGGTTAAAGTCCCTGATTGAGGTGTACGTATTTCCCTGGGTAGACGGTCCCGCTTTTGGACTTATGAGGCTGACATATGCAAGCTTAAGTTCTACATATGTCGCAGGGTGAGGTATCCTCAAATTGGTTTTTAAGCGGTTCGACCTATATTTGTCCACCAGAAAAGACTTGATCTCGTGACCTTTCTCTTAGTAATTGATGGAATATGGTTTTGAGGAAAGAAAGTTGGCTTATGAAAGAAATGTTTGCTCTAGAGTAGGATAACCTAGAGTATATGAGCTACTAATATGAATTAAAAATATTGAAAGTAAGGATTCACTTTTTAGTAAGCTTTTTTACGCAAAAGAATTCTTGATTCTTGCTAAGCCTTACCTTGATTCCCTAAACCCGCATTCCTAAGTCTTCTCTTGTTTCTTTTGTTTATGGTTAAGTCTTGTTGAGTACTCATTATTTCGGGGTTTGTTAACCCTTGTTGCGTGTGTTGACTTCTTTGTTAACAAGGTTATGTCGGTGGGCCGCGACATGATCCTCAGTTGTCTCCTAGTCTACTTAGCTTCCAAGCAAAATTAATTAAGTTGTTTACTCAAATGTAACTTATTCACATTTTGTAAAATTAATGTTATTATTCTTCCGCACTCGATCTATATTTTTTCTGTAACAAATGTTATAATATTGTAGCTACTCCTTTGTTGATCCCGGTATGAGTTATCAGCGGGGCTTCTTTAAGTTATCGGATGTATCTGCACAAATTGCCGAGGGTCTTTGGGACAATGACAAAGCGGTAGGCCTTGCGGTAATTAGGAGGTTCTATTACAGTGATCTGGTGACGGCCGGGCGGAGGTGATACCAAAGCGTTTCGATATTTGAGTCCAAGGCAAGTGGAGTTGTGTTGGTGGGTGAGGCGCGAGCCCCCCACGCTGAGTAGCTTGGATCAGCTGGTGTTCATTGGTGTCGGATGGGTGTCGACGCTGCAGGCCGAGTGTGGGATCAACGCATCGGGGTGTGTGTATGCCTCGGGCGGGATAGTCCCTTTGAGAGGAGTCCAAAATTTCTGGCTTGCAGCTGGCGGCGCTTTTGGCTGCAGGGTACATCATCGGCGCATTTACGCAGCTTCGCTTTCGCCATTTTCCTACCTCCTTTTTTCCCGTAGTGGTGGTGTTTGGTTGTTTTTCATCTCCTTCGCTTCGGCGCCTTTCGTGGTTTATTTTTGGTCTTTTTCGTGGTGGCGGCCGTGTGCCTTGTGTCGACGCCCCAATCCGACCGCGGTGTTGATGGAAGTCGTGTTGATGGCTCACCAACCTAGTGGCTTTCATGGTTTTCTTTTTTTCTTCCATCCACCTTCTTTGCTAGTTGAGGTTTTAATAAGTGGACCCGAGTAGGTGGAGTGGAGCTCCACTAGAGTGGTTTTGAGGGGCTAGTTGTGGCTGAGTCGAAGTTGTTTGGTACCTAGTTGTGCTAGGGGGTAGAAGCACCTCCTCATTTGTATGGTTTTAAAGCCCGCTTTCGGTCAAAACCTGGCTTCAACTTGCCTTTTCTTTTTTTCGTCCCTAATAGAAATCGGCAAGAAACTTTGCGCCCTTCTAAAAAAGGGTGTCCCTCCCATTTTGAACAGCATAGTCTAGTCAAGTTCTTGAAGTTGATCTGAGGCCTAGGCAGGAAGAATGATCTACTGAGCTCCTTTTCAATGAAAAACTTTTTGTATTGTACATTTCCTTTTTCCTGGAGAAAGAGAATAACTTGTGGAATTTAGTCTCCATAGTTTCACCTGACCAGTTACCAGTTATCAAACCACAGAGATGTGGAAATTCCATTGTTGGGGATGATCGGGAGAATTCTCTGAATTTTTCAAAGTTTTTGAGGACATCTCTCCACCAAAAAGACCCACAAGGGCTCCTGTGACATTTTCGTTACAAAGGTAATCATAGTGTATTTTGTTCCCGTTACCCACCAGTCTCGAGCAATACGTAGATAATTGTCATCTTCCACTCATCTTGGCCCATATCAATAACACAACTTGTCATATCGACAGATGGCACGACCAAAGCACTGTTTTTGGCGCCCACCAGTAGTTTTCATTTCCATGTGACCTAATAATAGGAGCTCGTCCTCAACCTCCCCAAAAATTTAGGGAAATATGGGAAGAAACTGGCTAAAGAATACTACTACTGCCCTAAAAAATACAATAATAGATTTTGAGTTGTAAAAATAAAGCATGGATTCATCAGAATAGAGCACAATGGATCCAGCTTTTTTCAAGCAGTGTCATACACTTCAGGTTGCATATAACACCTTCTTATTGTTATGATACATCAATTTCATGCATACTTCTGGCTTAGAGGCTTTTCAACATCTGGAACGACTCCTTGGCATTGCTTTCGAACAATGATGAGCTTAAAGTTACTGTCATCTTGTTCAGTGTTGTTGCCCAATTCAAGAGTCGCTTCACAAAAGAAACTTCTTCTGGATCCTCTCCACTGTTGGATTTCAATTTCTTGAAGGTTAATCAACAAGAGTTCCTCGGTCTTCCAGTTTGGTTGCTCATCACAAACACAACCTGGTAGGCATGGAGTTTTTACCTGACACAACAGCATATAGCACTGTATTATTAGCAGATAATGTTGTCTGCTATAAAAGGAGAGGAACAGATTGAATGAATGTTTAGAGATGTGTCTACAAGACATCAACAAAAAAGATTTTGCATCAAACAAGACATCAACAACACATCAAAATTATGGTAAACCAAATTGGTGCAATATGCTTAATCTTTTAACAAAACTTTGTAAGAACCATGTGCCATTTTTCTAACAATAGGCATATAGTCAACAAGGCTAAATGGATGAGTGAACCTCGACAAAATACATCAAAAAAATCTACAATTTCCTAACTGCTACTGTACTGTTATCATGATGACTGGCATACCCCTCGAAAAGCGAAAACTCCATCAACTGCCATCCACTGGACCAATACATAAAAAATCACAATTTTCAAACAGACCGACCAAGTACCAATACTCACTCCGTTCCAAATTATAAGTCTTTTGATTTTTTTGACCCATTCGTATTTGCTTATATAATAATATACAATACAGGCCTTAAATGGATGAATAAAAATCAAAGATGTACAAAAATGATGCATATCTCACCCAGGTACTAGAACCAATGTTTTGCGATAAGGTACACATATACCGCAGCTGCAGTTAAACTTTGAATCAAACAAGTGAAACCAGTGCAGAGCCACAACTCGTGTCCAATCATATGTTGAGCTACACTACCTTAGATTTGTATTTGTGGCGAAACGGGGCATATCACAGGAACTGCAAAGAGCATATTTTTCCATTACTTGCCTTGTAGCACAAATCAACTGGCATGTCACTTATTGTGCAATGCAGCATTGTAGTTAACCAATAGCCAGCAATTTCAACTACTAACTTAGATTTGTATGCGAAAATATTATCATAATACCTGCCGCATAGTTTAAGTAGGCAATATATAGGTATGTATTCTGGCTAGGAATGAATGGTCGAATACTAAGGCTTGTGTTGCATGATGAAGATGCTGCGTCCATATCAAAATGCTAACTTTTTTAACTACGTTTCAAATAGAGAATAAGAAAATAACGAATAGCTTTTACACACTGTGCCTCAACATTGTCCTAATAATACCACCAGCTTTGCTTCAGGAAGACACATCCTGAGAACATGGGAGCTAAAGCAGGCGAAGGAATAATGCCAGTACAAGTACCTTTAGGTACAGAATTACCGCAGAGGTTAGAGGGGAGCACTTTCATGTCTTCCATCAAGTATTCATAGTTGCTTAGATCCTGTTCGTTCATAGAAAATAAAGGGATCATATTAGACAGTTGCAAAAGAGAAAAACATATTAGTCAGCAAAAATATTTCTAAAGCGAATATTAACCATCTTCAATACTATTTCTATTTTTGACCATCTCGCTACCACCACGCTCGAATTGGTGTGCTAAGTTGAATGCCTTAGTGCAAAAGGCATGGATGATCTTAGATACAGCCTAGAAAAATTGACCAAGTCTTAGCTCAGCACCATATATAGTTCTTTTTGTCATTAGTGGTGGAGCTTGCATTTAAATTGAGCAGGGACCATACAGTAAAATAATAGCCGCCGATTAACTTATAAAACTTAGATACTTACTGTGCACATCTAATGGAGCTTGTAAAACTAGGCGGCAGCAGATATATTTTAGAAAAATACCAAAGTAGGATTTAAAACATGGCCACAATTGTTTGCAGTTAGCACCAAGGGAAACAGTAGAGGTATAAGGTAAATAATTACTCACACAGAACCTGTTGTTCATCGTTGTAATTCTCAGTACTACAAGTAATGAAATTCGGTTTTTACACGCTATGATAAAAAGAACCTGTTGTTCATTGCAAGATGCTTAACAAATTAAATCACTAGAAAATAGTTTGAATACATCATTTATCGGCAGGAAGACATGTTGGAAAAAGAGTGCTAATTGAGTGTGTTCAGCAGTGTTGCAGGTACTTGAGGAAAGCAAAAACACAAGACAAATCTTGATGTTGTCAAATATATATTATGTATATGTCCCCCACTGGCAGAGGGTAGTGAAGGCCAAACTGGGTTCTTCCCCTTGCTTCTTGCACATACAGTTGTTAGATGCTGCCGCTATTTGGAGGAGATAAAGAGGGTCAAAAACGTCCACCAGTAATAGATAGAAGGGATATGTAATGAAGTGGGCTTTGCTTTCTTATTGCTTTACTAATCTCTGTAGCAATACAAATCCCGCTCACACCCACCCCCCGGTTGCTGTGGTCCACCACTGTATGTCCCCATGTATGCTGTATTTTTACAAAAGATCAAATGCGACATATCTTACTCTACTAGATCAATTGTTCAAATGATGGAGAGAATCAAAGTTTTTCTTAAATGTGACTGAAGTACTGTCATTTATTGTCAAACAATTGTGAAGTGCTTTCTCATAATGACTACTATGCTCAAATATTATTGACAATGTCCAAATAAATGTCCAGTTCTCATACATACATATATTTACCTGGCTAAGTAACAAATCATAGTTGTAAACTAGCATATCAGTTAAGTTTCTGCAAATATAGTTGGGTCCAGATAAAAAGGAAGTGAACTCACCCTTATAATGGCTAGTGACAGCGCAAGAGATTCCATGGACTTGAAGGGCTGCAAGAGCTTCATACAAGCAGCGTTGTGTGGAGTGCCGTTTAGTCCATATACATAATATAACACTCCCCAATGAACTGGAGATGTGGCATCTGGCCGAGCTCGACAGCGCGCTGACCCTTTGAATCCCTCCATTCGAGAAAAACAAGCCGAGGGGCTGAAACAGTAGCACGACGCGCATGAAGCATATCACTTGACAAGAAGAGAAAAAACAGTTGACCACAGTTAATTTCTTTGAGCACCGCCGCTCACGGTGAGCTCCCACAAGCTATCAAGGCTGCTGAGCTCCAGTTCCAAGAGATTCAGAATTTAGTGACGAGATCGGACAAACCACCGGGCGTTACAGATCTTGGAGGACCTGCAAGCAGGGGGCAATGCCAACTCGACCAACTCGACGAGGAGACGTTGTCGCCGACCAGGCATACGCCGTCGAACCAGACGCGTTCTAGGAGGAGGATAGTGAGCTGGGTGAATACGCCGACCAATGGCATAAAGCGCGTTGAGAAACCCCTAGGTCGAGGAAGATCTCGGTGGCGTTCTCGAAGCAGGGCATCTCAAAGAACCTTCCCTTCCTTCCTCCCTCTTCTCAACGGATCCGGCGCACGGTTCACGAGCACCAGTGTGCCGGAGAGGCGGAGCGCAGCGGCAGGGAGCCAAATCGCCAGGGACTTGCGCTGCGCCGTCGCCCTGGAGTCTGAGGCAGTGGAGGCGCAGTTGACTCGCATTGAGGGCGCGCGCGAAAAGCTGAGGGGCTCGGGGAAGAAGGGGACGCGGAGTTCCGGAGTGAGCGTCCACACGGGGCGCCAGCGACGGAGAGGACGCTGGTCCGAGCTGCGTCTGCGGCGTTGTTGAGGAAGAAGGAGGATGGTGAGCAGAGTTCGTCGGGGAGCGCGCTGATTCGGTCCTCCCCGGTGGCGGAGGAAGCGCGCTTGGCGGCGACCTCGCCGCCGCCCAGCTCCATGGGAAAGGATCGCCGGATTGGGAGAGGAAAGGGATGCTGCTGCCGTCGGGCTGCTGCTAATATTGAGATGGGTATATATATGGGCATGCAGCCCGCGAGCCCGTGGCCCGCCCGTGGCTCCGCCGATTTGGCCCAGCACGAGCACGCGCACGCAGCTACCGGTGCCGCGTCTAGCCGGGCACTCATAGTGGCGCCCTGGCCTGCCCATCCTGCATGGCCCTTCTTCTAAAAATAAACTGATCTTCAAATCGAGATACAGGCCACAATCCTAAGGCCCTCGGCCGCCCAACTCCCACTCCCCTCAACCCTAAATTCCTATCCCATGCCACCACCCGCCGGGACTCGGCTGACTCAGCGGCCCGCCACCTCCTGCCTCTCGGCCCCTCAAGCATGTGCGGCGCACGCGATGCCACGCTGAATCCAACTGAGAGCGCCACCTCCTGGCCATAGCCACCACCACCTCCCCATCCAAAAATAGCCACCACCGGCTCTCTCCCGCCGGCACACACACTATCCCTCTCTCGGCCCGCGCGCTACTCCCGGCCCTCGCGTTCCCTCAGCTGGGCCCACTCCGGCTAGCTCCCATGGAGGGACGAGGACGCTAGCCCGACGCTCGCTCGGCGCAGACGGCATGCGCTCGCGACTCACGCCGCTAGATGGTGTGCGCTTCCTCGCAGCTTCACAGGCGACGACGCAGCCGCGTGCTCATCTAGGGGCGCACGAGACGAAAAAGGACGGCCGCGGCCTGGGCCGCCGACGCCGCACGCAGCACGCCGGAGGCACGCGACGTCCAAGACGGTGGCGGCTCGCCGGGAAACGACAGACGCACACGGCGCGTGCTTCGCAGGCACGCATGCACATGTATAGAGATGGGCCAATGAGCGTAGAAAACCAACCGATTATCCTATTGGATAGGGCCACTTCCAGGTGGGCCAGCAAGCAGAAACCCGTCCAAACGAAAAATCATATGCTCTGAACTTGTTTAGTTGGCAAAAATTTGTAACTCAACGTCCCAAACGAAAAATATGTTCGGAGTATGAAATGTAGGTAAAAAAATAACTAATTATACAATTTAGATGTACATCATGGCGATCATTCTTTTGAGTTTAGCTTACCTCATAGTAGAATAATATTTATCACAAACAAAACTAAAACGCAGCTACAAAGAGCTCAAATTCTAACTTTCCTCGACATTGGATTATAAATTTTTGCCAACTAAACAAGGTCTTAGTACTAATTTTTTTCAATATATTCTATCTCGCTCCAATCCAGCTACTAAAAAAAGAGGGAAAAGGAAATCATCTAGCCGACTTTCACACCGCCTCCGCTTGAAACACCGCCCCCACAAAAATAGGAATTTTTGACCTGGCTAAAGGGTTGTTTGGTTCAAAAAGTACTACGTACTTTTTAGTTCCAAGGACTAATAAAAAAGGTTCCCTCCAAGAGTCTCTTATAGAGACTAAGAGATAAAAAAAGTCTCTTGGTTTTTTTAGAAACTTTTTTTAGTCTTGGGGAAAGTCCCCAAACCATACAGGGTCTAAACACAGCTCGGTTCTAATCACCCCGCTCCCGTGATTAATGGCTCAAAAATCACCCTACCAACCGCCACATGCCGCCTCGGGCACCCATCTAAAAAAATAGTAATTTAATTCTGGGAGATTAAATCAGCTCATTATCACCCCCCACAAAAATAGCACTTATAATTGTGATTGGTATGTTTTCTAGATGGATTTATTATAAATACAAGCTTAGATTAAAAGCAACCTTTTTATCTTCACTTTGCAAAAATGTTTTTTTGCCTTTTTCTTTTTGGATTATTACTGCTTTTAAAAATTGAAACATGTATTTTTTTATGATTTTTCTTGCTTCCGACGCAACGCATGGTGAGAGTAATTTGCACCTAAGCATTTTAATTTTTAATTATAATTAGCAGTTTCATAACCACATGACATATGCTTTTAGCTGAGTGTGTAGTCACTACTCCACTTAGCCTCGTGCTGCATGAATGATATGGTAACTTTTTTTGTATGTATTATTTCTGGGATAATTTGCACCATGAGTATCTAGGATGATTGGCTTCGACTCTAAATAGCTTGAAGCTGATACCTAATAATCTTATGTTCATTACT
The DNA here is from genome assembly GCA_015847255.1 of Hyparrhenia diplandra. Lineage (NCBI taxonomy): Eukaryota > Viridiplantae > Streptophyta > Magnoliopsida > Poales > Poaceae > Hyparrhenia > Hyparrhenia diplandra. The sequence continues at coordinate 8,495 of JADLZK010004189.1, read as the reverse complement.
CTCCACTTCGAATGTGTGAGCATGTTCCAGATGTGTGATGTCCATAAAACCATGTGTATTGTTTCAAAGCATGAGAACCCACTGATTACATGGCATTTAGTCTGAGTTTAGCCCCTAAAAATGATTGGCATAAGAGAGAAATTTTTTTGGCTTTTCACTTCACTCAATGATCAAGTGCATGGAAGGCGGTCAGAGGAACCAAAAAATTTGAAATTGATGGTAGCCTTCCCTCACTATTATCATCCAATATCTTGTCAAATTTAGAGTCGTAAAGTAGTGTGCACAATTAGAATTTCTTTTTGGCCAAAAATATAAGAAATTATTTGTAGTTGAATCACTTTAAAAAAACACCTAAGTTTCTATTGGTGCCAATACTGATTAATTGGAAAACCTCTCAGCTTTGCATATACAATTGTGACTTGAGTTTATTATTTTAGATATTAAGGGTCATTTATTAACATAACTATGTCCTCTTCCTTCCAATGGTAGGCTGGTGGTGAGATCCTATAGTGTTTGTATATGGTGGCACGAGTCCTTCTTACAAACCGTGTGATCCAACTTAACATTTATGACAATCACATATCTATGACTACAATGTATTATCTTTTCTTTATTAATGTAGATAGTCAGTGCATCGACCAACACCGCGAAGAATGAAAAATGATGCCGATTGTGCTTCACGATGATCACCTTGACTATGCCCTGTAAGACAATTTATTTTGCAATATCATTTGCACTTTGTGACAAAGATGTTTTTGTTGTTGACAAAGAGCTGACTCGCTGGAATGCCACCTTTTCCTCCACTCGAGAGGGTGCTAACCAAGAGATAGTAACAGAGGCTGATTTTAAGGACATAGTTGGCTATATCGCCTCTTACTACCTTTTTCCGCTGTGAGTTGTACTCCCATCACTCCATGTGAAGCATTTGTATGAGATGAGATAGGAGCCCTGTGTTCTTGTCCCGATATAAGGCCTCGCGATGGGAGGAAGATTGTACCACTTGACGATATAGGAGCCTTATTTCCAGCAACAAAAAAATTCTAAACAACTTGAGTGTTCTTGTACTTGAATTTGGCTCTTCATGATCAATCCTCTTGTTGACAGAGGATTTATTATATGGCCAAAAACAAATTGAAGCCCAAAAGCAAATGAGAATTGTTGATCACGAAGAAGAGTGAATGACATTTTTTTCCGGACAACGCACGGGCATTTGCATAGTACTACTAAATCGTGCTAAACGATCGGCCGTAAGAGCCGCCCGCTAATATTAAAAGAGAGGAGGTTCACCGCCCGCAGGCAGTACACAAAAGAAAGAAAAAGTTACAAAAGCTATACAGTAATCTGGCCTAAGCGCCGCAAACTAAGAGAGGCGCAAGGAGGGTCGAAAGGCATTTTGCCCCCGCCGCCATCCACAAACTTCAGCTTCTCATCTTTTGATTCTCTCGGAGAGCTAGAAAGTTTGGAGACTGCGCTGATCACTCTTGCGTTCCGCTTCACTTCCATAGACCTCCTGCACGATACAAGAATGACGCTAGGGTTCTGAGTCACTTTTCTACTCCCCGCTGCGTAAGCTGGATGCATGAGCCTGTCCACCCGACTATGGAGGGATTCGCCTATGTGGCCATGCACTGGGATGCACCAGAGTTCGCATGATTTTATAGCCCGAGGTAAGCGACATTTCCATATCCTCGACGATCCACCGCCTCCGAATAGATGCATCGCTGTCTCCGCGACGACGCCCAGATAGGGTGCATGTGTACGCTTGGATTTGGGCCAATTGCGAGCCTCAGAAGTCCGGGTCACTCGACTCCAAATTCTATTTTGTATAGCCGAGCGGTACCAAAGACCATTTGCATTTTTGGTGGCGCTCAAGGCTTCCGTGATGATTGTTTCAAAATTGCTGTAGGTCGCTTCCCATGTGAAAGCATAGCGTGAGCATGCCGTGTGTGGGAGGTTGAGTACTCTCCTTTCGACCAAATTTCCAAAACCACCGCGGTCGAGGCACTTTCATACAGCGTAAGCCCTATAAAGCGCCCCCGCTTCTACCATAAAGTAGCATGTACTCCCTCCAAGTGTATAACCGCCGAAGCTTCTGCGGCTGCGAGTGTTTATGTCTTTGACCCATGTATTGTATCCGCAAGGGCCCCGGCCAGATCGCATGCGCGTTTTTCCTTTTCGAGATGGCTAAGAGGTGATGGTGCTACATCACAAGGCCGCAAGCCCCCAGCCACGCGACTTGTCCAGAACCTCGCTTTGTTTCCGTCTACTGTCAAAGAAGTGGACGCCGCAAAACTACTACTAAATCGTCAACCTGGCTAATTCACCTCGCTCTCGCGCAAGTCAACCCTCGCACGTCACTAGCGCCTCCAGCAGCCGCTCTTGCGGGACCTCGCCACCGCCCCAACCAACACCTCAGCGCTCCAGCAACCGCCTTCCCGCAGGACCCTCGCCACCGCCCCAGCCGCAGAGTCGCAGCAATCCCGTCCTCACAACTCGTCCGTGCAAGGCCCTAGAACACTCCTCTGCCACATACACATTTATGAGCAATATGGTATTCGGAAATGTTTCTATTTGGTAACAAAAATTTAGAGTTATATGTTTAACTATGTATCTCTCCATCACATTCAACATCTTTCCTAGTAGCATGAAAAAGGGCTTGTATCTGGTTCCTAGAATCACCTGACTGGACGTGATGAAAGCAAGATTCTGCACAATCATAGCTGAAAAACATAGCCTGGGCAGTGGGCACCCATCAAAATGAGCTCAATGTAAGTTACAGCGGTTGAGCAGCACTCGTCTCTCGTTGATGAAAAATGCCAAAAGGAAGCCATATAGACCCAGTTCCCACGTTTCCAAACCATTTTCATATTAGTGAAAAATATATAGCCATACTATAGCAACATAGAAATCTATCTTTTTGACAATCCAACAATCACCTCAAATCACAGTTTCTTTTACAAAATGTCATGCCAAGATATAGTTAAGCATCCGCCAGCAGCAACTTGAAATATTAGGGCATGCCAAGATACAGCAGTTAGATATCACCTGTCGGGCAGACTGTTTTGAGATAAACATCCCCAATAGATTGCATATAAGGGGGAAACATACTAGTAGCCTAGCAAGCAGCGGCTGCTGCCTGCAGCATCAATTCCTGCTACCCTTCTTAGTAAACTTGCATTTGGTGGAGTAGTCGCTGGAGCAATCACCAGACCGCGGCCTTTGCGGGCGCCCTGTAAACAGTCTCCACAATGCGCGTGAACTCCTGCTTGTCGCTCGGGGCCCAGTTGATCTTATTGTTGTTTCCTGTCCCAAGATCGATCATGATATGCTTGTTCCGGAAGAAGAACATCACGATCAGCCGAAGGGTCATGCACAGCTCAGTACATGGTGTTTGAAATCAGGGACCTCTGTGATGTCAACAAGGTAGATGACTGCAAAGTTCTTTATGGTCTCAGCCACTGCTGCCAAGCACTTCATCCATCTGAAACATTAACAAGAGAGGCGAGTCAGAATAAAGAATCCACACACAAACAAAAGTGCTAAAGTGAGTGGCCGGAACCGTCATATCATGCACCAAGTGAGAATTTTAAAAAGGGTAAGGGCCATGGACATGGTTTTCAGGAGGCTTATCGATGAGAAGGATCAGATGTCTGCTTCACTTCAATATCATTGGAGCCAAGTGAATAGCAAAATCAAGCACTGATGCTTGGCCCGCAACATGAGTGCGGAACAGATGTCTCATGCTACCTAACAAATGGCTTATCCTCACTACTTTTGTTCCAAATTTAAAGATACAAATACTGTATGGCAGTACAAAAAGAATCAGGAGTGAACATAGTTGTAACATGCAATGTTACAATAAAACCAGGCCACTAAAACAAACAGTTTGTTCTTAGAATTTAATCAGCCAAGTAGCAAACTACAGCAACATTGTGAAGAAATCCCCAAACCTTGAGTAAATTATCTCTACCCAGGGACCAAAGCAAGCGACAAACTTAGAGTCAGTGAACTGCTGCAGTTCATATTTTTCCCTACGCAGTATTATACACAAGTAAGCAGAGCTGTAGAATCCTGGACTCGAGAATGCTAAAACTCCCTGTTTTTAAAGACAGCCGACCTCGAGCTAGTGCTGGGCACGCCTCTGGAGGCTTCTAGAGCGTACAAGGCGCCCCCTGGATTTACAAGGCGAGACTGAGTGCCGCTGGGCGACTAAGCGGCGCCTTTAAACAAACAGAGCTTCCAAAACACACCTAACTCTCTATTGTTTCCACATACCTCAATCCAAAAGGACAGGCTGCCACAAGCAAGAAAGCAACGAGAGTACAAAACAATCGCACTGCTGCATAACTTACTAGCAAGGTACTGCCTTACTGGAACCCAGCTCCATCACACAGAAGACTTCAAAACAAAGGAAGTTAACTGCAAGCTTTTTATCTAAAATCCCATTACGTGAAACAAAAGCTTTGTTTTACTGGGAAAAAGGAGGAGACTTTACTTACAATCTATTCCACAGAGAACAGAAAAACCGAGGAATAGCACTATCTTACAATTCTGGTAGATCACTCAGCCAAGCTTAGGAGGTTAGGTAATCCCAGGCGGCTTTTAATGGTGAGTTTTACATACAGATCATAACAATGGTCCTCCTCCCACATGTTTTAATCGACCAAGCAAACTCACAGGTTCCTCTGGAATCCTGATTATCATCAATTCATCAGAATTAACCAAACCTAATGTCTGAGTCGTGCTCACTCAATTGACATGAAGACAGCACCTGACTGCAGAAAAATCGGTAACTCCAGGAACCCCTGACTCCTTGATTCCTCCCTAGACTCGAACAATCCACTGCAACCTCTACCGAACAAAAATCACTTACCTCTAATTTCCTGAATTAAGGCACAGCCTTCCCTCCGGCCTCCACGAATTCAATAATAACCTCCAATCAAAACCACGCATCTGCAGCGACGACTCCGCCCCAAAATCCAAAAGTGAGAGCAAACAGAAATCATACGCAAGTGAATCAATAGCACAGCCACAGCCACAGCCACAGATCAAGGACGGCTAGAAATTAGAATCTAGGGTTAGGAGGTTGCTCGATGATACCTGCATGCAGGTCTCGTCCCAGTCGTGGCCGAAGCGGATGATGACGAGGCACTCCTCCCTCGGCGAGGATGGCCTGGTCCACCGCCCACCCCCGAGTGCAGATGCGGCAGCAAGTACGACATCTTCTTCTCCCGACGGCTGCTGCTGCTCCCTCCTCCAGGCTTCTCGAGTTCTCTGCGGCCATATAGCCGAGGGATGATTCGAGCAAGGACAAAGAGAGGAGGAGCGCCGGGACAAAAAGGCCCAATGCGGGTAGAGAAATTCCCAAACGGACGGACACACGCTCACGCACCGCCATGGCTGCAGCCAGGCCCGCCGGGTGTTTCTAGTCTAGCTTCCAAAACACTTAGTTGGGCCTGTGCGATGATGGATCAGCGTGGTACATTGGAGTTCGGCCCTTGGAACTGTAGAAAAGAAGCAAAATCCTCTAAAACATCACAAACATATTATGTTGCACTTGGAATTGATAGAGGGATTAAGTTTTTGCCATGTTGAGAAAAATATATTTTTGGCCCAAATAAAATGGCTCGAAGTGTCATGGAATTATGTTGCATGATGGTTGGATGAAGATCAATATGGATCACCATTTCGATGAAAAATATGTGAAATGATCGGTTTTGTTTGTATCCGATGTTAAAACTTGAAGTATGTATTGTTTGGTGTGCATACATAACAAAATATAAAAATTTTGTTAATGAAAACAGTGTATTATTTTCAACATACAAAATCTAAAAACACTCAAAGAATTCCTCATATCTGATGCTCATAAAGGAGCTAAAATTTTCCTCTCTTTTTAAACTGGCATGATCCATATGGATAGCAAACTAAATGACATGTCCATATCTTATCCCACCGTCCTATAATATAGTGTATTCAATCATTCAAAATCTATACATAAATATAAGGTATTTTGGAAGAAGGATAGTTTTTGTATATTAAACAGTAGCACTGTTTTTAGGTATTTCTACAGTTATTACTTGCTATTTATCAACCAATATCTATTAATTATAATAATAATAGTGTTGCATTAGGAAATAAAAGTAAGGATATATATTAAGTATTTTTGTATTTTGTATTAATTTATCCTAAAATCTATAGAATATTATAGAGATGGAGATGGACTGGCGTGACATGCGGCCTTCTCACCTACAAATAGCAGCACATGCACTCTCTCGTAAGCGGATCGGGCACGAACGGATATTACTACTAGAGCTTTTACAATACTTGGATTTTTCTCCCATTTTCCTCTCATTTCCTCCTTGCTTTTTATTTTAGGGTATGTAGGTCATTTTGCACTTCCCCACTCTCCGCCAGAACCCCAGACACCGCTCGGCCTCCTGAGCATCGCCATGCGCCCGTCACGTCTCCTCCTCCTCCCACACTCGCACCTCCCCGGTCACACCCTACAGCCCTCAGCATGGCCAAAATCCACGTCACCGCGCCCTCATCATCGCCATCGACCGAGTCGCACCCCTAGAGATGATTCGCGGTGACACCCTCAGCCTTCCGAAAGGGCCCAAATCCGCGATACCGGGCTCGACTGGGCGGCCGCCCACCGTCGGCGTGCCCCGCCGCCACCTCGCAGTATGATGAATTGCTTTCTGCAGGAGTTTGAGAGACCGGCCACCTAGAGCGCAGAGGTCGGCCAGTCCCAAAAGTATTCCCTACCCATGTGCGAAAACATACTAGCATCCGGTACATTCGCAACCGTGACTCTGGACAAAAACATCGTTTGAACTCAGCGGGAATTTGACTTGCGAACATCAGGCTAGATCGGTTGACTCACGGCGGGAGATCGCTCGATCTTGTCGACATGATATGACAACAAGAACTCAGCGAGTGAGGGAGAGAAGAACTCACATGCAATCCACATGTCGAGAACGTCACGGTGGGTCGAGGGAGGGCAAGTCGGCGCGGAAGCGGCGTTAAGCGCCATTGCTCGCTGCTAGATGTCGCTGTCTTCTGAGATCCGCCAGCTGAGTGAAAGCCCAGCGCTGCATGGCCTTGCTTGTGCTTTCCGAGACCGGCGTGGTGGGGAGGCAGAAACGGGCTCAGCGCGCATGGCGGGCAACCATCGACGCAGGCGTGCCCGAGCATCGCGGCGGTTCCTCCGTCTCGAGGAGGCAGCCGTGGCGCGGGCGTGCGAACAGGAGGAACCCTAAGAGGAATTTTTCAGAGTTAACAAGTAAAGGAGATAAAGTGATGTCTTAAAACTATACTACTCAAAAACATAATTATGAAGATTCTGTTTTACCCTTAATCAAAATAAGAACTTCGAGGAAATGCATGTACTTTGAGTATTAATACCCACATTGCGGAGGAAGCTGGAGAAAATTTTCGCATATGGCCCTGGAGCCATAGAACATCATTTTTCCTCCCGTTTCCTTCAGCCCTTTTCCTCCTATTTCCTCATGCCTTCATTGTCATCGAGTCGATGCTGCTCGGTCGAAGCCATCAAATTTTTCCCAATTATTGCTAAAATTTCTACTAATATTACATTTGTTTTCATAATTCGGTTGGATTCGGATTTGAATCACGTATGCAATTTGAGTATTCGGATGGGAAATACGGTATGCGAATGTCAGTACTTTCCGGATATGAATAGATCTGAACCCCTCACAGGCGATGCAGCCGAATGGGCGGTCAAATAAATGCATGAACCATTTTTCATCCACGAATTCTTTTTGATATCCTTTTGTGTTTAGACGTGTTTGGATTCTGATAACTTTTGGAGTTGGAAAAACCAAACAAGAGTAACTCAAGACTTTTCTAGAAGTGCTGTAAAATACCTCATGCGAGGACTTTTTCTAAAAGTCCTAGAGGCTAATTAAACAAGTGATTATAAGTAGGTATTTAAATTCACTTTGTAAAACTTTCTACCTCTTATCCTTTTGACAAACTTCTACTCTATCCTTTATACCTTATACTGCTTAGCGTAGAGCTATCATATTGAAGAGCAAAGCTATCATATTCTTTAACCCTCAAAAATAAGCCAAATGTCTAGAAGGGAACCTAATCTAGTAGAAAGATTCCCTCATCTGAGTAAAGAGAAAAGATAAAGAGCAAGGCCAGGTTAGCGCAGCACTGATCTAGCTACTAGTATTTACCCTACATAGAAATCAGAAGATGAAAAGGGTGGTTCACGTCATCTCTCTCAGAGAATGCATGCAATGCAACCCAAAGACAGCGTATCCTTCCTATACGACACGATCAGTACACAAGCTTGGGACGGTTTTGACATCCGATGGCGTCGATCGTATCTCCAAGAACGACCTGCACAGGTGCAGGCAGGCTAGTGCACTGCAATTGCAAGCCAATCAAAACTAACTCCTCACTAATAGTCGCTCCACCCTCTGCTCTTGCACAAGTGACAGTTATCGGGTTCATCCTCAACC